>JBBPNA010000283.1:0-34180 GCA_038090555.1 Boletus subcaerulescens | reverse complement strand
TAGTAAGTGGTATATTAGTACATTTTCAAGCTGTAATAGAAATTTTAGAAATTTTCACAAGTCCCCACCACATTCTCACCACTCGACGTGTGCAACAATGCAACGTTGAACAACAACAACAACAACAACACAACACAACACGCACAGTGACAACAACAATGGCGGTCATGCATCCATGCCCATGCCACCACCACACCCCTTCTCACCGCATGAGTGCTTAACATGCACAACAGAAGACATGCTACTTCTGAGTCGTCAGCAACCATGACGACACTGACGATGACGACAACACGACCGTCCACCACCACCACCACCACCAATGACTGACAATGACAACATGCAACCACTTGTCCACCGTGTCCTAGATGACGATGCGACATCTGCCACCACCACCACCACCACAAGCGCCGCTCACATCCCACCTCCTCTCGAGCGTGACTGCTCGTGTCCCACCTCCACCGTGTCTCTCGACTGGGAGCCCAATCGCTCTGAATGCCCCACCCAACTGTGTACCACCATGGCCACCACCAATGGCTGACGACGACAACGCGTGACACTCACATCCCACCTCCACTGTGTCCTCTCAAGATGACAATGCAACATGACAACCACCCCAGATAACGATGCCGTGTCCTCTCAAGCGTGACCGCTCACATCCCACCTCCACTGTGTCTCTCGAGCCTGATCACTCTGAATGCCCCATAGACGATGAGCGCTGCCCCATGCAACTTCCACCGCCACCCCTTCACAACAATGGTGCGATGGCATGGCAACACGACCTCCACGCATCGACGACAATGATGATGCAATGGCAACACCACCATTGCCACCATGCGCCGGCTCAAGACGACACCATTGACAGACACGCTGACTCACAACAACGACAGCAACACCACCATTGCAACGACACCAGCAATGCCACCAGATGCACGCAACGGCAAGGACAATGCCGTTGACGGACATGCCAACTCACAACAACAACATCGTCATCATGTGACTCACACCCGTACCCGACATCTCGCCCACCATTGCTTACACCCAGATAGCCGTTTTTTTCATTCACTTTAACATTCTTTCTAATACTACTTGTATCAACTGGCATGGTAAATACAAGTGACTCCTTTTTCTCCTTTTTCTTATTTGGTGGTGCCTGAAAAAGTGTGATTTAAGTCAAGTAAAAGCAGATATAAGATGGGGACTTAGCTTGATGTGTCCTTATCCTGCTTTCCGGGCACATGCTTTTTCTGACCTTATTCATGAGAAAAAGCATGGATAAGGTTAATTAAGTACAGTGCTAAATTCCTGATGGAGTTGACCTCCTTGTCTGTCCATGACGTTCGAGTCCTCTTCTGTTGGTTGCCAGATAGCATATTGAGTGTGTGGTAGCCACAAAGTATGGCAATTCCTTCGATACCACAAAGGAGTCAATGGAAGGAGTCGTCACGAAGAGTGGGGGCAACAACATGCTGGGCAATGAGGGACATGGTGGAGAAAGAATAATTTAATCTCCGACCACCCCAGCTCATCCTTGCTTGCGAACCAAATGAGCGAAATGAGCAGAACAGTTTGAAGTTTGGAGGGGGTCAACTTCCCAAACCTGGATACTCACTGATCACGTACCATGAACGGTGACTTGGAGTTCGCCACACTTAGCAGTTAAGCGAGTTAAACTATAATTCCCAAGTGCATCCCGAACTAGCTCTGAGTCACTATTCTGGATACAGCTCCCCAACCCCAGTCCCTGCATGGCCGCATTCCCTTCATCACATTGTTTGGATCCGCTACTGTGCCACAGCCAAGGGGACGCATCTCGTACATGTCGGTGCCTGTGTCTTTTGGACCGACATGTGGCTGCTCGTCACTCATCCCCTTCAAGAAAACAGAGATGTGTGCATTGTCGAGCTGAGTATGTATGGAATGCCGCACTGTAACCCTGCTACTGACTTGCCTCCACGTCGTACATTCGCCTCGTATACTGCACATGTCTTGCATCCCATTCGTCCTGAACCCCTTCACCACCTGTGCGAGTGATGCTCGACTATATCCCTTCCGGCACTGAGGACGGGTGGAGGGAGGGAGGGGTACCCAGGCTACTCAGCGGCCATGCAAATGATGGGTCAGTTGCCGGCCGATACCAAGCTTCTGCTCGTTCAATGGGATGCAGAGAAGAAATAGTGCGAGATGGGTCTCGCACCAGGTCGTGCCATGGCACCATTTGAGCACACTAGTTGCTCTTGTGCGACAGCTCGTCCTTGACTAGTCATCATTGCATGTGCAGTAGAGAGGGCAACTGGGATGTAGAAACGCAAAACAAGGCATATGTAGAATGTTGTACACTACGGTAGATAAATGATGCCATCTTGCTCGCTCCACCGCTTCCGGGCAGATCAGTTCATTTCGATATAAAACATGATCAAGTCACTTGAGGCATACAAGACCATGCTGTGGGTCGCTTCCATTCCGACATGGAAGGCACGACGCTGAACGTAACATCCTGTAAACAAGCCGTGCGACCCCGATCCCAACTTGTTGTGTTTAGCCAGTGTGCGCATCGTGATGGAACTTCATGATCGCTTGAGCCGCTGCCTCTCGCGTGCACATGCAGCACTACATGGTAGATCAGCACCCCGAGTGAGTAACAAAGCAACCGGGAGCATGATTCTCGTGATTTGTGGCAGGTGGCGGCAGAATATATAAAGAATAGCACCGGGTACCCGGCGTGTGATGAATGATGCACTACCTGTGTTCGAGCTGAGGAATCATACAAGCTCATGCCTCTCCAATTCGCTTAATCACTTTACCCTTTACGACGATCCTTTGATTCCTCTCCCAAAATTCCCGCAGATTCTCCGCCAACTCTACAGGATCATCCTGCATTATACCGTCAGTCAGCCCGACCACGATCGTTCGACGTCTACGCCATTCCGTAGCGCAGGTGGACCACACTCACCTCATGCACGAGATGCCCTACGTATGTCCCACCCCTGCCAGTCATCACCTTGAGCTGAAACTTGCCTTGCATATGCCCAATCTCGAGCATCGTATCGAGGCGTTCCCGGCCGGCGAGGATTAACAACCTCCCCGTCCGGGTAGATAAAAAGAGCGTCGAAAGTGATTCGAACCATGCTGTATATGTCGCACATGTGAGTCAGATGAGCACCAAAAAAGCGATCAGAGAACCGCAAGCAAGTGCGACGTACACTGCCAATACGGCGCCGTCGATTTAAGTGGTGTGCGCCATCGGAAGGCGTAGCCTCCATTCGCTCGCGTAAATGGCGCGACAGTGGACTCTTGTGGGATGAGGATTGAGGGTACGGATATTCGCGCCGAGGCAGGGTTGTTGATCGCGTGGGTGGTCAGACTGACTCGGGGTGTGCGCGTAACTCGATCGTGGACTACTGAAAGAAGTAAAACTCACTGCCACTCTATCGCTTCTTCTTCGCTGTGGAAGCCCTCTGGACGGGTATCCAAAAGTGCATGCATGTGTGGTAACGCGTCGATCGCGGTACCTTCCAGGGGTATTACTAGTAAACGAAACAATACGGTGGATGATCTACATACCTTCTACTACATCGAGGACAGCAACGCCAGACACGACGTATTTGAGTTCTTGGAGTTTTGGACATGCGCGAACGACTACTGAACCACCCATACTATGCCCCACGAGCTGTGGAAAACAAAAACACATGAACACGTCTGTAAAGAAGTGATGGAAGGTAAAACTTGTGTCACCATAAGCACAGGGGCAGTCTCCACATCTTTAAACATTGTCTGCACGAGCGCAACCAAATCGTCCACCAATGCGTCCATCGATAGATCGTCATCCGACTGACCTTCCATCGGGACGGTCTTTCCTGTGGCATACGCGAGTTGATTTGATTTGAAAAACGAACAAGGTGGAATGGAACGCTCACCATGCCTCCGCGCATCAAACGCCAAGATTCCTACATCCTTGCCAATCATCTCGTCCAATTCCTTGGTGAGACATGCAAAGCTCAACGCAGAGTACCCAGCGCCGTGGTGCATGATCATAACGCCACTTCCTCGCAAAGGAGTATGATACGCACGAACGACGAGTCCGCGCGTCGGAAGTTCGACCTGAAGAGCCTGGGCAAAGTACTGCCCGTACGCGTCCGGACGAATCGGTGCGTACTCCGGGATTTGAATACTCGTGGAACGAGTCGCGGATACGCTTGCGCAGGAAAAGGTCAATCAGCGTATCGTCAGATGGTGACGGTCACGCTTGGGCTTACGGTGGTGGAGGTCCCATTTTACCTGGAGACGGCAGTGAGCCTAGCGAATCTGCGATTTCGTCTGTCTCGTCGTACTCCTCATCTCCATCTAATTGTGGTAGGTTTGGTAACTTGGCTATCCGTGCGCTGATGGCGGAACGATACAGCGAAGACATGATTGTTGGAGGCTAAACGGCGGTGTCTACACCTCAGCTGATCTTAGTCACATAATAAGATTTGTACATATTTTCTTTCCGCCTAATTAGACAACGCCTCTGGCACGGCCGACATAGATTCCAACATTGACTAGCTCAATGAATCCTTCTCTGGTGAGGATTGTAACTCTGCAAGCATCCGCCTTGATGATCCAGACTGTACTTGTGAGTAAATTGTACCTTCGAGCTGATGCGTCGGTTGGGCATGTGGTAATAGGTACTGCACGCGTTCAATTTACCGTTTGAGTTCATGGGAAAGTTCATAGAATCATACATGAACATTTACTAACTCGTGTGAACGTTCACTGACCCGCAGAACACTGGAACCCGGTTCTATCGTACCATGACTCATGACACGATAGAACCACTGGAAGAAGATATGAAAGAGGGTCCTATGATCAACTCACGTCAGAGCTGGCGCAAAGTTCCTTTAGTAACCAGGCCCGGTGATGATTCGGATCATGATTACCACCGCCGCCACTGCCCTCATCGAGTCACAGTAAGGACCCGGGACGAGTCTGGGACGTTATTAAAACGAACTTCTGCTGCAGGGTGCTTCCCTTGAATCACCCATTCGACAGTCCATCCAAAGGTTTGCATTTTCAGTCGGGAACGCAGTTGCTATGCAAGTTGACGCCTACACGATCTAGATTTCCCTTCAAATGGCGACTGTTGACGCAAATTCTGCTGAGGTATCTCAGCAGGTAGCCGCTCTACCAGAGAAAACGAATCTAGCCCTCCTCAGGATCATTCAAGACAACTTCAATACTCAGTACGCGTCCTGCTAGCAGATTTCAGGGCCCACGTCCCACTTTCCAATTACGACTCTTACAAGCCATTCGTGGACAAATTCAATGCGCAGCCATGCAAAGAAGAGAACGTCCCGAATGTTTTCCCCAGGATTTCCTGACTTTTTTGCACTTTCCAGCGCTACATCTGGATCGAATCCCAAGATGTTGCCAAAATACAACTACAACGCACGGTTGGGCATCCCTTCTCGCCCGTATTTTTATACGGATAACAAAGATCCGATCGCCGCCTTGGTATGTACAGAATATAGGGATGTGAAGGTGGTAGAACGTGCATCCGGTGAAGTGGTAACAAGGATCCCCGTCTGCATCGCATCCGGGGGATTGGTGCGTAGAAGTCTTGGATGGCATATCGATGATGAGAGCCGGATGTCTGTCGCTAGTACGTTCTCTCCCTCCTGTATCTGACAATGTACGCTACTGTCCCTGCCCGTTTCTAGTGTCAGGCGCTGCTGCGCCGTGGGCAGCGACTGTGATCGGATACGTTCCTTCCTTTCTGACCATCCACGATCTCTTTTTCCTTGCACTCAGAAACGTGTGCTTCTTCCGCACAGTATTCGCAACGCAGTTTGTTGATCTCATCCGTTGCATTGACGAGCACTGGGATATGCTCGTGTCTTGCATTAGGGACGGTACGCGCCCTGACGTGCAAGGTATTGATCATGTTCGAGAGTACTTGCAGGCAGGTCGATGGTCAATTGATATGAGTGTCATCGCTAACGTATTGTGCACTGGCAGGCTCATTTTCATCCCAATCCAGAGCGCGCAGCAGAACTACTTGAGATCGGGCCTCCGTTCTCCTTTGAAGGATGGTTCGCCCGCGTTTGGCCAAAAGCGGATGGCCTTGTGACGATATGCAGTGGCCCATTTGCTACCGTGCTTCCAAAGGTGGGTGATCGTGCACCCCCTGATGATTGTGACAGATTGAGCTGTCTCATCCAGGTGAGGTCCATTCTAGGGCCAAATGTCTCCATCCGTTGTGCCGGATATGGTTGTTCGGAAGGCTCTCTTGGTGCTCCGCATGATGTGAACAAACTAGATGAATTTGTTCTTCAGAGTGATGACATTGTTGAGTTCTTGGACGCTTCGCTAGATGCAACCCATGAAAACCTCCGCCAAGCAGTCAGTATTTGACTTTGCATTTTAGACCTCGGAAGGTTCGCTGACCGTACCGATCATACAGTGGGAAGTGGAAGTGGGCAAACACTACGAGCCGATCTTGACGACCAGAGATGGGTTGTGGCGATACCAACTGGGTGATGTTCTGTACATCATCGGGTTTCACCCTGAGAGCAATTCCCCGCTATTCAAAGTCGCTGGAAGGAGATCGTCAGTGCATCATCATTCGTACGCACACTAGACATGGTCACTAATGATTGGTCCGGGACAGGTTGATCATTCACTTCCCGTTTGCACAGATCATAGACGATCAACTCTTGGCAGCTATCCAGGGCTTGACCTCCGAGGATACAATTCGAGTGCACGAATTCACGACTGTGCTCGATGACTCCGCGTTACTGCCCACTGTTGGCTTTTTCATCGAGCTTGCTGGACCTCTCGGTGCGTCGTGGGCTTACGTGCCAGCCTAATAGTTGAGCAACCCGTTCACCAACCCAAACCATACGACAGGGCCAAGTGCACATGCAGTACCGCGAAAACTATACGATGCCCTCGTTGCCAATCACAGTGGGCTACAGTCTGCGCTCGAGCTCGGGAAAATGCGCCTCCCGACGATCCGGATTGTCAAGGCGGGCACTTTTGCGGAGTATCGTCAGTGGAAGGGCGAGCGACTGAATGTAGCTTCCGGGCAGATAAAGGTACCCCTGGTGCTACTCGATCCAGCCGCGCGAGAGTGGATCTCGGAGAGGGTCGTTCAGGAAGTATGAGATAGATAGATATGGATTCAAATACCAACGATTTGCCGATTCCGCTCCAGGGTACCATGTTGAGCGTAGATAGCTGCCATAAGGTATACTACATACAATGTACCCTGTTTTCATCCGTCTGTGATGGCCCAAATGCGTCAAAGAAATCACCAGGTTTTCCGATTTTATGTGCCATGCAAAGTGGCGTGAAACAGAACTTGAATGGATCCTGCTATCAGCGTGTTGATGTGCGTGCGCGAGTGAGATGTGGTTCGAATTAACCTTTGCTCATTATAATCCGTAAGCGAACATTAAGAATGCCAGTGCTTCGAGCTCTTGCCCACACCGACTCCTATTCATACACATAATCTACCTCACGGCCCCAAACACATATCCATTTTCCTGTCTCCATCACCGTAACGAATGACATTCACGGAAGTGGTGTGATCGATGGGCCTTTAAATTTCATCCCGTGCGCGAGAATGTGAACAGGCACGAAGGGGCGATGGTTTCGTTGAATGAACCCCGCGCGTTGAAACGTGGCGGGGCTCATGATAGAGTTCCTATACGCTTTTCTCGAGATTCGCTATTCCGTTCGCCTTGATCGACGTATGCATCAATGAAACATCAGCCCAGGTACTAATGAACATACTTTGGCCATCGTCCTGCTTATGAGGTGATCCAGGGGTCTTCTCTAGACTGGCCCTTGCATCCTTTGGACGTCGCATAGAGTGTTCTGGGAAGATGGGGAACAACCGATAAAGAAAATTGTCAGTTTTCGATGCAAGTGTACGCGCATCTTCACTACAGGACGAGTGAAGCACGTCGTGAATATTCCGCAGGGCAATTTGCTTTCCACCACCGATCACGAGGTCGTCTTTCTCCGAGATGGCGATAGACACGACAAGAGCGGGATGCTCGATGACGGACCCTATTTGCTTTTGTGTTGTCGTGTCCCAAAACGAGACAGACGAACCAGCAGAGGCTGCGATGGATTGGCAGTCGCTTGCAAGGGCTATGCACCTGGAATTGTTATTGCTGTGGATAGGCCATCGGGAGAGTGTGGTTCCATTGTACACGTCGAGACGGTTGATATTCCCATCACGAGACAAGGCGAAGAGGTGCTTGCTATCGCTATCCCAGGCGAGAGATTGGTTTTCTGACGAGCTGACTTGGATTGGGAAGTCGATGAGGAGGCGGCCGTTGTCACTGTCGTAAATGCGAAGGGAAGCACGACACCACGTGGCGGTAGCAATGAGGCGTCCGTCCGGCGAAAACTTGACAGCGGCTAGGGACCAGTCGTGTCGCAAGGGGCCGAGTATTCGCTCGCCAATAGAGAGTGACCAGATGCAGGCAGTCTTGTCATACGATCCGGTCGCAATCTTGGATGCATCCGGAGACACGTCCACAGCACGCACCCAGTCCTCGTGTCCTGCTAACCCGATCACTTTCTCGTGGCTCTCCGCATTCCACACCGTTACCAGGCCGCTGTTTGTCCCGCTCACAACCCACTTTCCATTGGGTGACACCGCGATGGTACACACAGTCGACCACGCGTCCATTGGCAGCCCCACCTCCTCGCCGTTGTCCACCCGCCAGCATCGGATCTTCCCTTCCACGCCACCGCTCAGGACGTGCCTCCCGTCAACGAGGAACGCAACTGAACGTATGCTTCCTTCACCGTCAATGTCAATCGTCCTCGTTTTCTGATGACGGTTGGAGAGAGGTCGGATCGTCCTCCGAGTCGACGCTTGTATCCTTATCAGCATCGTTTTTTCGATTATTCTCGGTTGTAACTCACCTCTGTCCGGCGCTCGACGGGACTTGCAGAACATATTCGGCTGGGTAACCAAGCGATGGAAGATGTGACAGTTGACCCCAGCCTCCAGGTACGTCACTTCAGCGGGGTATTTACATATGTTTGTACCTAAGGAACGCTTCTCCTATGTCTCAGTTGCACCATGAGAGACAAGGAAATGGAGTTAAACACAATCTCGAACCCGAGCCATGATCAAACTATCCGCTGCGACACGTCGATATCTACTGTATACGCGACACCGGCTTGAGGAATAGCGCACCAAATGGCTGCCTAAGACACACGACGAGCCGTAGTGCATGTGTTGTATCGTCAAGCGCACGGTCGAGTAAGGAACTGATCCAGGGATGGATGATGAATCTTAGTCTTGATCTCTACCATCCAGCGCAGACGGTCACAGTAGCCGCGCAAGCCGGTCCCTGAACCGGAAAAACAACGCATGGAAGACTGAGTCGATTCAGACGTGAAATAAAAGATGGCGGAGGAGGTCTGGTGAGATGGCCACACAGCGTCACAGCCATAGAGAGGTCAGGTAAAGATGAACGCAATGCTGCGATGATCTCGTCCATCTCGGCTGCCTTGATGAGTTGTGGAACGTACGGTGGCACGAGCGTGTTGTAGACCTTGAGATCAGGTGGTAGGCAGCTACTGTAGCTACTCGCGTGGCCAGTCCAAGCGAGGATAGTGATGTCCCTCGAACCTGTTGAAATGTGCTCCAACAGTCGACCGACTGCGTGATCGCCCTCACTGGAATAGCGAAGTCGAAGATCCCAAATAGACAGTATGCGTTGTCTTCCTGTCGCGTTGTTTGACGCACGGAAGCTTCTCGTGTATCCTGTCGGAGCCTGGACGAAGGGTAGGCGCAAAAACTTGAAGCTTAGGTGCGCCGCCCGCTTACGTCGCTTGTCCGACTCGAGATCTTACACTCAGGGTGGCTCCGCTCGTGCCCCGCTGCACCACAGTGCGCCATGATACTGACATCGATAGTATCGTCCCAGCCGGAGAAGCTTTAATCGAGTTGAGCCCATCATAATGACATGATGCCAACGGTCGGTGCGTCGCATGTGCTGGGCTTACTACAAACAGATAACGTGATTTCTGGGCGTACACGTCATACGCTCACCGCCTATCAAGTTCAACCCGTACGAATGGATGACTGTACTCGTACGCGAGGGGGTAGATAAAAGGCCTCTCGCACGCCCAGAACGAGCATCATCCGCCCTCACTAGTATTTCATCCATATGTCGGATTCTCGCGTTTGGCTTAGTGAGTTGGACACTGCTCGCTGGTCTCGTCCTCTCTGATCCATGTGCACCCAATAGTCACTGGTACTTCCGCTGGTATCGGTCAAGCCTCAGTCAAGGAGGTGATTGCAGCTGGCGAACGTGTTGCCGCGATCACACGCAAAGCATCTAGTGTCTCCCAGCTCTCTGCAGCTTATCCCCCTGACAAACTCCTCGTCGTTGAACACGATGTCGGCAACCCCGCACACAGCGCTGAAGCGCTCTTTGAAAAGGTCCACAAGCACTTTGGCCGTATTGACGTTGTCGTCAACAACGCCGGGTACGGCCTGAGCGGCGTCGTCGAGGGCACCAACGACGAAGACGCACACTACCAATTTGAGGTCAACTTTTGGGGTGCAGTTCGCATCAGCCGCGAGGTGGGTGTTTTTTTAAGATCGTGTCAACCTAATGCATCTGTGTCTCTGATCATGTATCCAGGCCGTGACGTACTTCCGCGAAAACAAGACACCTGCCGGTCGTATCATCAATGTCTCCTCTGTCGGTGGCTTCATCGGGTACCCCACCCTGGCCTTCTACTCTGCAACCAAGTTTGGTATGTCTTGGACATCTCCGGAAAAAACCCTCAGGGTTGAACACACTTCACAGCCCTCGAAGGATTCAGCGAAGGCCTCCACAAAGAGCTTTCCCCGGAATGGAACATCAAAATCATCATCGCCCAGCCTGGAGGGGTGAGAACAGAGTGGTCCAAGAGTAACATGGTCTATCGCCCCTTCCCTCCTGCGTATGACGCCCCTGACGGCCCTGCCAACACAATGCGCAACCTCTGCACGTCTACTCCAACCATGGGGGATGCCGTCAAGCGTATGTCTACACCCTTTTGACACCCTACGTTCGTCGGTCACTGACGATCGCGTTCGTTGACAGTCAGCCGCGCTCTCATCACCATCTCTCGAGAAGCCGACCCTCCTCTTAGGTTACCTTTAGGTTCCGACGCGCAGTGGCTCATTCTCAATAAGCTCGGCGAAATCAAGAAGGACGCGGAGAAGTGGAATGAACTGACGCTGTCTACGGTTGCGGACGATGTCGATCCCCTCTACTTCAAGAAGCTGAACATGTTGGTTACTGAACAGTCTTAGAAAACATGACATCGGTGTATCGATCCCTGTTGATGTATGTATGTACGACAAGTTGCATGGTATAGTCTGATTTTAGCTCTCTTTCTCTGGAGTGGATCTTATTCGGGCGGACGTGAGTCTTGAGGTGAGAAACTCATGATGCAAGGGGCCGAGAGGTTGTTCGCCAATGGATCGAGGAGAGGCGGACAGCGCCATTCTCGGATCCTGCGTCGTGGTGATTACTCCAATCTGCCTCTCCTTTGAAACCTTCAAGTGAGGGAGTGTAGATTTCGGCATAATTAGTTCGAGCCGCTGAATCGCTGAGGTTTTTTAGACGGCTCGTGATACGCTATCAACACTCCCGTACCCTCGATAAATTGCGTGGGCATGAGAGCGAGGCTCTGCATGCAGAGAGATGGACATGACGACGATGGGGAGGACCAGGGTGGTCAGGGTAGTCAGGAGGCCGAGGCCGGGGTGACACGACTGATCAGCGTTGAAGGTTCAACGTTCATCGCTCACAGACCTCTGCTGAGATGGATGATCGCCTGGGGACCGAAATGCGTAAACATCGTGCATTGCAAATAAGTATAATCTTCTAGTCTAACCTATGTTTAGATGAAAGCTAGTTTATACGCACAAGTGTGAGCTTACTTGAACTGCCGGACGCCGGCCGGTTCAATGCCCATTTTTAACGGGCACTTGCAACTTGAAATCCAAGTTCAATTGTGTCCCAGCCATTAATAATGCGGAATGATAGATGGGCGAGCCTGGACTACGTCCTCGCCAGCGCTCTTGTTTATTGGTGCCTGGCTGCAATCTATCGCGACAGTTTGGTACTTAGACTAGACAGATAAGTGTGAGTCAACGGCTATCGATTGAAGGTTTCTGTACCTGCTGGGGCTTTGCCGTATTGGCGCGACATTCTCGAGTCACGCTGGTCTGGACAGCGGTAGTAACATCAAGTTAGCCACAGTGCCCTATCTCCACGATGCTGTTGCGTCGTATTAATTACTTGAACTTGCATTGATATGTACGTCAAATATCAACGTGCTCTCAGGGACCACTTGACGTCAACGAACAGTACATTCCTCGAATCAGGGGTCCGGCAGGCAGCCTCACCTTTGGCAGTACACCTCCGATCAGAACATGTTTGAAATACTGTATGGCTAATGTTCCCTAAGGCGCTTTCTTTCAAATCTCCGAGTTCTTCGAATTCTGGGAATGGTCGGGAGCGATTCCTACAAAAGGAAGAAATACTTCAAGGGTCCCGTATGTTTGCCAAGTCCACTGGCAGAAGTTGCTTTTCGGAACGAGGTGAATCTCTCCTGAGCGCATCCCGACTGGTGCAAAGTAGTTTCTATTGCCGGTAACACCGAAGTTTACGGGCCTCACGCCGGATTCGATCGTCTCCGAAGGGTAGTCGACTGGTCAGATTTCCAATGTGAACCTAAAACATATCTATTGGGCCAGTTGGGCTGCCACGCTGAGTGCGGCAGTCACAAAGGCAATACTCACGCACACGTTTAGGAGAGCTAAAATTGACCCATCTCCAGTAGAGTCACAAAAAGCGCGCAGGCCTTGCGGTTAAGGCTTGGAGTTGGCGTCGATGGCCTTGAACCTAACCTTGAAGGTTGCCAACGCGGCATTTGTCGGAAGACTGGGTACGATTCAAACAATAAACATACTCCAAACCAGGTTCACTCACGAGAGTAGAGTGGATCCGAGCCTTGTGGCCATGGTCTGGCGACTCTGGTCCGCGCGGTGTCACGCAGGCGTCGGAAACCTCGGTTGCGGTTAATTCGGTTCCAGTGCTGAACACATTGCGGTGGGCCTGGGGCTTCTGTTCGGTTCCCGCTTTCAGCAACACGTTCATTATTATGTGGCAGAAGAATGAATACCTGAGGGCTGTCACATTTCAGACAGAGATCCCTCTCCTCGAAATGAAGGCCGAGCGCCTTGTCGGAAGAGTCACTGCACATACCCGGGCTTTTCCGGAGTGGCGCACTTCCCTAAGCAGCATAGACCTCAACGCTGCATCTCCACATGCATCATGTCGGTTGGAGTCGAGATTCTGTCGTTTTGCTCTTTTCCGATTGGTTGATCGGCGTGGAGTCTCCATCATCCACTTGTTCCGCGGCCCGTTGGCCTTGCGGTTCGGACAAGATCATTTCTGGAAGCATCTCTCAACGTTGAATGTGCATTGCGTGAGTCAAGCGGTCCACACATTTTTTGCGATCATGTCTCCTGAGTTATTTTATCAATAGCCAGAGGGAATAGTAAGAGTTAATCTTTAGCACTCAGATCATCTACACCAGGTGCTTGACAAGTCAATTTGTCATGAGGACTTTCAGCGTACGATCCGTGGAGGCTAATAGTTGTGCGCTGCGAACCTCGTGGATGTGACGAAACTATGCATTTCGCACCACGCACCCTACCGTCCATGCACCAGACTATATCATATCCAAATCGGTTGGCCATAAATTCCGGCAACGAGGCGTATCGCCTATTATTGCAATCCTCATTCCACGCGCTTTAGCGCTATTTGAGCGCACCTACCTGCTGTATCCAAGCCCAAATACTCCACACATTCCGGGACCCTGCGCTGCATATTGCACCCCAGCATTCCTCATAGCCATGGGGAGCCCTAGCACTTCAACTCACGTCGAGCATGGACGTCTGGCGACGAATGGGACATCTTTCCGGACTTCAGCTACCAGATGCACTCAATGTAGCCCCCGTCAGAAGGAGAAACCAAGGAACCTCGTCGTATGCATCGATGGCACCTCTAACCAATTTGGCCACAACGTAATTGCTCGCTATCTCTGGTTCGCCTTCTTCTCGCTGACGACTATGGTCAGAATACCAATGTGGTGAAGCTATTCGCCAAGATCGATTTAGAATCGACCAGTTCAGAACAACCAGAACAACACGCGTATTATTCCAGTGGGATCGGTACGCGCCCGAAATCGTTACATATTATCGACCGTATGGAGAGGGCGTTCTCTGACAAATTTGATATGGCGGTTGCATGGTTCGTACTCGTCGTACTTTTGAACTTTTCGACGGAATGAAAAGTTTAATGGCAGGAATATGGAGGAAATTGTCAAGGATGCATATGGCTGGCTAGCACGGACATATCAAGAAGGGGACCAGATATACCTCTTTGGTAGGTTTTCTTCTACGTCATAGTTCTCGCAGTCGACAACCGCCGGATAGGTTTCTCTCGAGGCGCATACCAAGTGCGGGTGCTTGCGGGGATGATACACGAGGTGCGATTCAGATCAATTGCCAGAAATCAGGTGAAGAACTGAACACGTGTTTCAGGTTGGCTTGATAAGGACACCGACGGAGAAACAGATTGGAACGTGAGTACTTATTAGGTCTGTTGCGCAAACTCGACAAACCTCTTGGCAGGGCTTACGACCACTATGAAGCAATTCGTTCCGGAAAGCCAAAGACAAGACAGATCGCGAGAGAATTCAAGAACACTTTTTCTTGGAAGGACTTAAGAGTGCACTTCGTCGGAGTATGGTAATTACAACATTTCTTATCTCTCCGAATGACATCCGAAATTGATCTCGGTCAGGGACACTGTCTCCTCCGTAGGGCTCGTAAGGGGAGACGTCTTCCTCTCGACGTCCTCGTCCGCGTCGCATGCCTGTCATTTCCGACATGCACTTGCTCTCGACGAGCTTCGGGTCAAGTTCGTGCCAGAGTATTTCCACGAAATGAACTCTCAGTCGGACGACGGGACATCCAAGTATGTTGTTGCCTCCCCCGACGATGAACATGCCGCAAGTTCCCCAAGCGAACGGCGCGCGTCTACTCTGAGCAATGGTACCAATGTTTCTGAGGGCAAGAAGACTTCTGATATCAAAGAAGTCTGGTTTGCCGGCAGCCATTCAGACGTGTGGGTCGCTTTCGAAGCCCACTCTCAGGGTACTGAAATACTTCGTACAGTGGTGGTAAGAACCGACCTGGAAAATCTCATCAGGCCGGGAACGTCTCGTTGCTATGGATGCGTCGAGAAGCGGTTGCCAATGGCCTCGTGTTGAAGCCGACTGATATAGTCTGGGTTCCAGATGATCTCGATTTTGGTACCACTAATTCGATGACTCGTATATGGCGAGCCATCGAATATATGCCCATCAAGCATCAAGTATCCTTTAGTGGTGCTGGTGAAGATGCTCGACGGTGAGCCACGTAGCGTCTTGCTTGTTCGTGATGTTAATCTCGGACTTGATAGCTTACACAAGCTGCAACCACGTCGTATCATACCTGGCCAAAAAGTGCATGTTTCCGTTCTGTACGCGAATGCGTATCAACCGAAAGCAACGCTAGGAGAGGGCTTTGACATACCCATCATACAGTCCGGAGTCGAAGATGCAGGACTGGACAAGAAAATCTGGGAAACGGGACTGTTCGACGATACCGCAGCACAAGAGTTGGTTACCTACCTGGGTAGTCAGCAGGGGGTTGCGCCAATATACCTTGACAGGTTATTATTCATGCTGCGATTCAGTAAGTTTTTCCCCTTCCGATTCTCTAGATAATTATATTTTCTGTGTCTTCAGAGGAAGGAAAACAATGTGTCAGGAATGTACCTGACTGGCGAGACAACTTCATCGAACTCGTTAAGAACCAGAATTGTGCGCCGCTCGTCAGGCTTGTCACGATCGTCGCCTATTACGAAACATGTCAGTCTCTTATCTTCAACACGTGCGTTGTGTCATGTTTAATGTCTCATTACAGCTTGCGATCACGAGGCGCAATCGACTTGTGCACCGATTCTCAACGAGCTTTCGCAAGATATATTTGATCAAGCGAAGGAAAGCATGAGCGCCATTCTCGCCACACACAAGCATCAAGACGGTCCCAGAGTGGTTGCCCTCCTGAGACCTTTGACCAAGCACCCAATTCTCCGAGAGCGCATCCTCACACAGGATGTCTTGGAAACTCTCGTGCAGTTACTAGATACGATCGTTGAGAAATCGAAAGGGAGTTTTGGACAGGCAATGGACGGTCTGAATTGCTTGTTGCAATGCGGTTCGTTAGTGATCATCTTACATCTAGCAACCGCTGATGAGCCATCAGAGGACACCCGGCTAACTCTCGTTGAGAAGCTCGGGGCTAACCCGCCTGATTCCGACCAGTCCAGACTTTCTCAGATATTAGAGGTTAACGGTAAGGCTGACACCTATAATTAAGTGGGGGCTACATGGCGACATGTCATTCTTTTTAGACTCACACCTTTTGATTGCCGCATTGCGTATGGTGTCAACCCTCGCACGGATTCCGGAAGGTAAGCATTCCCAGGTCCGTTGGTAACCCATGGTAAATCATTGGTGGCGCGGTGACAGCGAGAGTCGTGTGCTCCGTAGTGAAGCCTAGGATCAAGAAGTTGGCGACTAAACACGAAGGTCTAGTTGGTCAACTCGCTGTTGAAATACTGCTTGCTCTACACGAGCAGATTGATCGGAGTAGGCTGAACGCTGTTCAGCTCACGTTCTCTTTTTCTAACTAACGTTCCAGACCAACTGGACATCCATAATACGCACGTTCGAGCTAATCTCGCCAGTGTCTTGGTCCGCTTAAACCTCGAGAGACACGATCCAGCAGATGGCGAAGGACGAAATGTAGATCCTGGACAAAAGATATTGCGTCACCTCTTCGGGCTTGGTAAGCCTGGTTCATCCGGGCACGTTAAAGATATTTAGATATGACATCCTTTGTGTCAGATGCCACACAGCTAAGCGATGCGCAGAAAAAGCTCATTGGAGAACTGAAAAATGCTGTCGAGAAAGGGAATACTCGGGAGCGTACCGCTGCTACGATGACCCTTATCAAGCTATGCGACAGTGAGTCTAACATTAATGTACACAGACACGAGCTTATGTTTCACCAGCTACCATCATTCGCAAGCAACTTCGCGAGATTAACTTGTTAGACGTCTTTATCAGTCAGCTGCGACGTAAGGATAGTGCGCTAGTCGCTGCATACGGTTTAGCTACCTGTTTGAAATACGGTAAGTGTAATTGTGTACGGTCGGGCTTGCTTATATTAGAGTTACGCCAGGGGACATGAAGGAGTCCATCAAGAACAGCGAAGACGTTCCGAAACACATCGTTGGCATGTTAAGACTGGACTATTTTGATGATGCTGTCGGTCCAGTCGAAGGGTTCCAAATTTTCGGGGACTTCATGCAACATGGTAATGAACCACTACTGGAAGATCTCGCTCCGCATACTGATGCATTTGAGTCAGCTGACTTGCGGGAAAAGATCGAGGATTACAAGATCACAGAGGTTCTGAACACGAAGCTGGGGAAGGGAAAGCCGAAGGAAATTCGGACGAGTCTGATCTGCTTGGACATATTCCGGTCCTTCGGTATGTAATGGAAATGGTGACATCAATTCTCCGTGGCTGAGACGCTCCCTAGACCAAAACGGTCCCTGGACTGCTGAACTTGTCGACAAGAGCTTAAAACGTCTAAGCGGCCAGGAATGGAAGACTCAGAAAGCAGGGGTGGCGATCCTTTCCGCCTTGGCTCAGACGGGTATGGAGTGATTAACCACCCTAAGAGTTTTTCCTGACGTTATGTGACTTTAGAGCACGGAGTGGCGGCCATCCTGCCCCGCGTACAGGAAATCGTCGAGATGCTTCTTCCAGATGGTTATCTGCCGATCCAACCGACCACGGCGCGAACAACGTCAGTCGGTTTAACCTCCCCTGGCGAAGATCAAGTGCAACCAGACGCACCGACCACCGAGTCCTCAGAGTCTCAGTCACCTACTTCACCGGATGCGCCGTCCCGGCCACCTTCGTGGATGCTGGGACCTGCATGTGCGCTGCGCATCTTGGCGCAGAACGGTGAGTATTACCCGCCGTCTTGCAGAGACGTTGGTACTGATGATAGGTTACTTCAGAGTCGCTGCGAACCCATACGCACGAGACATTGCAATACGGCAGTTTGAAACATTTATATCTATCGGGAACTCTCGTGGACGAGGCGGATACGTCACCGTGGCGCATCAAGACCCCAAACCGAAGTAAGTCGTTTCTTTCGCACAGGGACGTGAAACTGAAACACGTGTTTTCTCAGCCGACATAATCGACATGCTCGACAAGATGATCAAAGCAGTGGACAAAGAATTGTCTGAGGAAGGTCTCATGTCGACCGGGGACGCTGTCCTGCCCCACATCGAACATTGGGACCGTCTCGTGACGATGCTCCGCGGTCGGTCGGCGGCAGTCGTGACTGTCCTCCCAGCTCTACTCGGCGTCTCGGTTCTGGCTGTCCTCGCTGTAGTCGTGTTCACGCCAATTTATGCATCTGTTTGGGTGTACGGGTGCGTATCGGAGAGCCACCTCGCGAGAGTTTTGCTTGTTGACATGGACGAATCCCTAGCTTCTTTAAACGGCGGCTATCTGGCTATCTGGAGAACCGTGCCTTGATTGATCTCCGTGGTGGCATTCTCCGGCAAGGTGAGACTGGCACAGTCCAAGCACCCCATCAGGGGGGTAGCGCTGCCCCAGATCGACACGACGGCGAAGGTCCTTCAGGTACACATAGGGACGAACCCCGTCAGGACGTCGAAACAACGTCCACTCGGGGTGTTAGGGATGGAGAGCAACTCGAAAGGTCTGGCAAGTGAAATCGTTGAATCTTTTTCGAGGATAGGAGTTGATTATTCTCTGTGTAGAGTCTACGCAGAGACAAGCTGTCGAAGCAACACATACCCAGGGTAGTGGGAAAGGAAAGGCAAAAGCAACCGAGACTCCAGAGGTCTGGTGAGTGAAATCGGTTTCATTTAAAGATAGAAATTTATGAATTTATGTTTAGAGTCCTGCGCAGAGAACTAATGCTCCGGGCCAGGAGTGCGGGATGCTTCCTCGGGACATGGGATAGGATGGACTCCATGATGCTCCCATGATACTTATTTTAGTCACTCTCGAATGATGTACACAATACAGTATACATAGCGTACTTGACTGCTCAATTGTCTCTCTCGCCTTCGGCGACGTCCCCAAAGGAAATTATTGGCATACCGCCTGCGACACCCATCATCAATTCGCAGCATCATACTAGAAATTAGTGTTCCTCTGCCTTTGGTCATTGATGGCGCGCGGAGGAGCGGTATGAGGACTCCGCGCATGCGCATGAGTGTCGTAACGACCGGGTGGCGGAGGCCCACGGACGTCCAATTGAGGATCTGCATCAATGAAATGCGCTGGCAGATAAGTAAAGAACGAACTTAGCGTCCATTGGAAAAGCGCCGAACACGCCAAGGAAGTGTACCGCTTCGGCGAGGACTGAAGTACGCTTTGAAAGTCCCGAGGATGCCCACAAGCAGGAACAATGCCTACAGCGCATCATGTCTAAAAGAGGTGTTACTGGGACGAGCACGGCCAGACGACGTAACAGCTTGGTGGCATTTAATGCGGATCGGTAAGATGTAACTTACAAGGTGGACCTTTGAAAAACAATGCATGAGGGATCAAGCTCATAGAGAATGGACGTCAGATCCGGGATTGCGGTAGCATTGTTTATAGCGCATATCTATACCGGTACCAATCCATCGTGAAATTTTGAAGGACAAGCAAACATGTGGCGAACTGACCCGCATCCTAAGCGACGAGCAGCGTCGGGACCAGAAAGAGTAGCGCATACCAGTGCGAATTTGGAAGAATGGGTCGAGGGTGCAAGAGCCGAGAGGGCTGCGTAGAGTTTTCCTACGGGATGTATTAAGGGAGTGACTCAAATGAGTATGTTTTTGACCACTGAGAGTAACCTTCGGAAACGACATGCTGCCATGAGGATCTGGGGTACTCAGCACCGAGTTTCTATCGAGCTACACAGGACCTCCGCTGCGAATTCGCCAGTGCCTAATACTAGTACTAGCGCCTGGCCGGTTCATCCAGCCCCCGAAGAACCACTCAGGCTGGCAGTTCATTGTGAACAATGAGTGCTTCCAGTAAATCATTGAGGCGGGTACAGGGCTACCACGAACATCATCGCATACAGAAGCTGGATGTCGGGGGGATAATGAGTAGCTGTACCATACGTCGGAGTGGTCTATTGGACGGCACGACCTCAGCCTAGTAATGCACTGGGTGCTAGCACATGTTGTTTGGCACAAACGTTGACATTGATCATTTACATCATCATCGACCCACTCATGGACACGTCTCTGCAGCGCTCAGCTCCGCGTGTAACGTACTTACCCACCTTCAGGGTACCATAGATTTTTTTTTAATTCACAGAAGGTGTCTCGCTGCTTGCTCGTTGCGTGATCCTAGATGCTTTCCTAATCCAGAAAAGCTGTGCGGACCTTCAAATTATGTTAGCGCCATTGCCAACAGGCTTTGGCCTGTGGGTGCTTCATGATCATTCGTGTGTTTCACGTCCTGCATCATGATCAGGTTTTGTCCACCGATGCTGGCGCTCCGCTCTTCATTACTAATACTACATGCCTCGGGATTACATCTCAACGAGAAGGGTCTGATTCCGAGTCGAACTTCTAGACAAGACTTGTCACCAGTATGCTGAGACAAAGGCTTACTCTCAACCCAATTAGCGAGTCCCAAGATGGTCCAGCGTAGAGGAACTGGAGCTCTGCGGCCACAGCCTTCTGGCGGCTCTGGTCCACGTGATGCTCTCGCAAGTGTCAGAACCTTAATTCAATCTGTCGTTCTCTTCGCTTCCCAATCTCTCATTCAGAGCACGTTGATTGCGGGTGGTAAGTACTTATGTGGTACAAGAACGAGCCCTTGATGGCTGACAAATTTTTTCAGAGTCGGAGATCCCTTGCCCTTCTTGAAGCCCAAACCCAAGCGCCCGCCTAAACATTGGCAACATAGGTTTCGTTTTTTTTTCCTGATTGGTTGATAACCGTATCTTAACTAGACACATGCTCCAGTTAGTTCCTTCTTTGATATGAATTCTTGCAGTCAGCGGGTCATGAGATCCACACGTTCTGCTGTTAGGTCTCCCGCATGATCTGTCGACAAATCAGTCAATGTTTAGCATGACAACCTTCGAAACAGAGGTAAAATCGTCAACACAGGGTGGTAAGTAAGTTCTATTGGCTAAATTGTTTCGCTGTATGATTCGCGAAGCGCACTGACAGTGACCGGTGCGATGCAAACCTCGTGGAAAATGAAAGTGGGAATTCCATATCGCACACCCTGACCTCCATGCGCTGAACAACACTCAGTCCACCCCGGAGCTTTGGATAGGAAATGAGGCGTATCGCTTCCAACCTTGATGCTGCGGGCTCTGACAATATTTGAGCCTGGTACTTGCGGGTCCAGAGCCTTCGCACATACCAGGTCCTCACGCTGCTTGCTGTTCACCAGCATTTCTAGTAGCCATGGTAAGCCCTAGTACTTCGCCTCATCTCGAGCACACACCTCCGCCGACGGCTGGGTCGTCTTCCGGGACTTCATCTTCTAGATGTAATCAGTGCACTCCCGGACAGACAGTGAAAGGGAGGAACCTCGTCGTATGTATCGATGGTACTTGTATGGAATCTGGACCGAACGTATTGTTCACTATCTCTGTAATGTCATTCTTTTGCTGACGACCATGGTCAGAGTACCAATGTGGTGAAGTTATACAACAATGTCGATCGGGAATCGACCAGCCCCAAGCAACTCGCATTGTATATAGAAGGACTCGGCACGCAACCGAAGTCGCGCCGTTGTTCCGATCAAATCCCGGAGCAGCATGTACCTGATCTCAGTGGCTCGGGCGAGACATTTGGTTTGACAGCACTACTTGAAAAGACCATTGCATTGTTCGTGCTCCTCACTCTTATCTACTTTGCGACAGAGTGAAATATTCAATACCAGGAATGTGGAGAAAGCCGTCAAAAAGGCATACCGTTGGTTAGCGGAAAACTATCAAGAAGGGGGGGACCAGATATATCTTTTCGGTAAGTTTCGTTCTTCATTGTGATTCTCGCAGCCGACAATCGCCGTACAGGTTTCTCCCGGGGAGCATATCAAGTGCGGGTGCTTGCGGGGATGATACACGAGGTGCGACCTGGATTAATTACTAATTATGGTGTCGTACTGAGCACATGTCTCAGGTCGGCTTGATAAAGGAGATGATAACGGAGAACAAGATTGGAAAGTGAGTAACAGTTGCGTCACTTGCGCAAACTCGACGAACCTCTTGTCAGGGCTTATGATTACTATGAAGCGGTTTGTCAAGGTAAACCGACGGCGATGCGAACCGCAAGAGAATTCAAGAACACGGTGTCCTGGCAAGGCGTGAGAGTACACTTTGTCGGAGTATGGTAATTCCAATATTTTCATGCCTCAGTCGCATGATGCCTGAAACTTATCTCGATCAGGGACACCGTCTCCTCAGTACTAGGGAAGGACGTCTTCCTTTCGATGTCCTCATCCGCGGAACATGCTTGTCGTTTCCGGCACGCACTTGCTCTCGATGAGCGTCGGGTCACGTTCATGCCAGAGTATTTCTACGAAATGAACTCTCAAATGGGCGTTGGGAAATCTATGTACACTGCCACGTCCTGCGACATTGAACAAGTTAATGTTGATTCCGCAACCGATCTGTATCAGTCTACTCTGGGCGACGATGGTACCGATCACTCTGGGATCAGGAAGAATCCTGATATCAAGGAGGTCTGGTTTGCCGGCAGTCATTCAGATGTGTGGGTATACCTCCAAAACCCACTCATGATACTAATTTGTTTCGCAGAGGTGGTCAAAGCAGACCTGGAAAGTTTCGTAATGCTGGGCACGTCTCGCTGCTATGGATGCGTCGAGAAGCGGCTGCCAATGGTCTCGTGTTGAACCCGACCGATATAGTCTGGCTTCCCGATGATCTCGATTCTGGTATCAGTAATTCGATGACCCGTATTTGGCGAGCCGTCGAGTATTTGCCCTGCAAGCATCAAGTATCGTTTAGTGGTGCTGGTGAACATGCTGTTCGGTGAGATTCATGGCGTCTTGTTCGTTAGTAATACCGATTTCGTCTTGATAGCCGGCATCGGCAGCAAGCACGTCGTATCATACCCGGTCAAAAGGTCCATGCTTCCGTTTTGTACGTGAATACCTACAAGCCAAAAGCCACGCTAGGAGAGGGTTTCGACATACCCATTATATACTCTGGACACGATGATGTGGAACTGGATGACCAATTTTGGGAGACGGGACTGTTCGATGATACCGCAGCACAAGTGTTACTGACCTCCTTGAGTAGTCAGCAGGGAGTTCCGCCAATATACCTCGACAGGTTGTTGTTCATGCTGCGATTCAGTACGTTTCTCCCTTTCGATTTGCCTGACACTTACATGTTCCCTGCTTTCAGAGGAGGGAAAACGATGCATCAGAGAAGTAGCTGACTGGCAAGCCAAGTTTATGAGGGTTATTACGGGTCACTATCCAGCACTGGTTAGGCTTGTCGCGATCGTCGCTTACCACGAGGCTGGTGGGTTTCATTATCTCTACCACGTGCAATAATTTGTGTAATTTCTTGTTGCAGCCTGCGATCCCAATGGTTGTGCGCCGTCCCCCATCGAACTTTCACAGAATACATTCCTTGATGCGAAGGAACGCATGGGGGCCATTCTGGCTGCATACAAGCACGGAAATGGTCCCACGGTGGTTGCTCTCCTGAGACTTGTGACGAGGCACAAGATTCTCCGGGAGCGTATCCTCTCACGAGACATCCTGGAAGCACTCGTAGACTTACTCGATGCAATCATCGAACAACCAGCGGAGAATTTTGGACAGGCCATGGGCGCCCTGACCTGCTTTTTGCAATGCTGTTCGTTAGTGATCTATGTGCGTCTGGTAACTTATTTATGATTTGTTAGTGGCCACCCGGCGAAGTACCATTGAGAAGCTCGGGGCCAACCCATCCAAACACAATCAGTCCAGACTTTCTCGGATATTGGAGGTCGACGGTAAGGCCTACCCATAGTTATGTTAAGGCTACATAGTGACGCATAATCCCTTTTAGACTCGCACCGTCTAACGGCGGCATTACATATGACGTTGACCCTCGCGCGAATTCAAGAAGGTAAGTATTCTCAGCTGTAGTGGTGGGTCATGGAATGCTAATGCGGTGACAGCGAGAGCCATGTTCACCGTAGTGAAGCCTAGGATCAGGGTATTGGCGACTAAATACGATGGACTAGTCGGTCACCTCGCTGCTGAAACATTGCTTGTTCTATACGACCCGAATGACAAGAGTAGGGCGAACATTATTGGACTTGTACTCTCTTTTTCTTACCAATGTTTCAGAACAATTGAACATACACGATGCGCGCGTTCGAGCTAATCTTGCAAGTGCCTTGGTCCGCTTGAACCTCGAGGGACATGGCGAAGGAAGTGGTGTAGATCCGAGGCAACAAATATTGCGTCACCTCTTTGGGCTTGGTAAGTGACGTCTATTATGGTGGTTTAAAGATATTCGGATATGACCCTTTGTATCAGACGCCACACAACTCAGTGACTCGCAGAAAAAGCTTATCGGAGAACTGAAAAAGGCCGTTGAGAAAGGCGATGTTCGGGAGCGTACTGTTGCTACGATGACCCTTCTAAAACTATGCGAGAGTGAGTCTATTATTAGTGAACTACAGATGCGGGCTTATGCTTCACCAGCTCCGATCATCTGCACCCAACTCCACGAGATTAAACTGTTGGACGTCTTCGTCAATCAGTTGCAACAGAAGGACAATGCATTACTTGCTGCATACGCGTTGGTTACCTGTTTGAAATATAGTGAGTGCACTGGTATGCTGTCGGAGCAGCGTAGCTTAAGGTTACACCAGGCAACATGAAGAAGTCCATCAAGGATAACAAAGACTGGCCGAAAAACATCATTAAGATGTTAGAAATGGACTGTTTCGACGATGCTCTCGGTGCCGTCGAAGGGTTTCGAGTTTTCGAAGACTTGATGCAAGATGGTAATGACCCACAACTATCGTTCTGAATGATCTGGCTCCGCATGCTGATTCATCTGAGTTAGCTGACTTGCGGAAAAGGATCGTGAAGAGCGACATCACCCACGTTTTGGGGACGAAGCTAGGAAAAGGCAACCTGAAGGAGAATCGGACGGGTCTGATTTGCTTGGACATCATCCGGACCTGTGGTATGTAATGGGAATGATGATGTCGGTTCATTGTTGCTGAGGCACCCCCCCTAGACCCGTACCATTCCTGGACTGACGAACTCGTCGGCATTGTCCTAAAGCATCTAAGGAGCCCAAAAACTTGGGCAGCGGGGGCGATGATCCTTTCTGCATTGTCGCAGACAGGTATGCATTCATGAACCATCTTTAGCTTTTTTCTGATTATCTGTGACTTCAGAACCGGCCGTCTGCCTCCGTATACACGAAATCATCGAGATGCTTCTTCCGGGGGATTATCGGAGGATCCATCCGACTCCGCCACAGGCAATCGCAGGCCTTAACCTAGCTGGAACGCAAACCGAGTCTCCACGCTCTCTTTCAGCTACCTCACGTGGCTCGGCCTGGCCTCCTTCATGGGTGACGGGACCCGTATACGCGCTGCGTATCTTAGCGCAGAATGGCAAGTGATTTCTGCAGTCACGTTGGAACTGATGTGATGGGCCATTTTTAGAGACGCTGCGCAATCATACGCGCGAGACAGATCAATACAGCGATTTGAAAAAATTGCATTATGAATCGGGAGCGTTTTCCGGCAAGACACAAAAGCGGGGTAGGTCATTTCCTTCGTACGTGATTGTGAAACTGAAACATGTCCCCTGTCCTTTCAGAAGTGGTCAAAATGCTCAACGAGATGTTCAAGGCTGTCGACCGGTAACTGTTCAAAGGTCTCATATCTATCGGGAACTCCATGCTGCCCTACATCAGCATTGGGGTCGTCTCCTACACTTCTTAGCAATCAGGCACTGGAGGTGGTAACTATCAGTTCTGCTTTGCGTCTCAGCACTGGCGACACACGCTATGGTCGTGTCCAAGCCATTCTATTTATTGTCCGGGTGTATGTACGACTGCGTTCTGAAATATTGAGGAGCCACCTTGTTCGTGTAGCGGTCGACTCGCGGTCAATGACTATTTTTTTACATTACTAGCATCAGAGAGATGCATCGGATGTCTTGTGCTGAGTCCTAGACTCCTGGTGCATGTGTCTTCGGACCTCTGAAAGGCTGCGTCACTGACGTATTGAAGCTACTAACCGCCGGGACACGGGGCGACCTCCAGGTTTCAACCACTACGTAATAATCCTGTGTCTTCCCTGTTTCCGATTGGTTGATAGCTGTTATTAACTAGGGGCAGGCATGTAGCCAGATCAAAGTTAATCTGCTACTACAGCATTTCTCGATGCTTGCAATGATCAATCAGCATGAGGCCTTGAAACCTACTTATTTTGATGTCACGTCTCCTGCATATTACTGTCCTTTTCAGGAAGGTTGGCACTGTGGGAAAAATTAGTGAGAAACTTTGCTCACCCTCGGCCAATGAATATCACCCCAACACCTGGATGGAATGCTTCAGTCACAGTGCCATTCGACTCGGAATGAGTGATAGAACATTTTCCGAGTAATCCAATGCTGGAAAATTAAGTTTTAAAATATTGTATTTTCAGGCCTTCGCCTTTGGCGTTGGAGTGTATCATCACTCTCTGTGGTTTCTTGGTACAAGAGAGTGACCAACTGACATATATTGCAAGTAAAAATGACTAAAGATAGTGCGAGAAGCCTGGCAGATGCCACTAGCTAAAGCTCCTCAGGTATAACCAAACTTCCTGCCTGTATAGCCTGTATGTCACATTCAACACACTGGAAAATATAAATTGCTGTCCCAAATTGGATCCCAAGCATTTGCTGAAGCTTGGAGACCTCAATCCAGTCAGTTGAAATCTGTGAAATGTCAACAAACCCTTCATTCTCCAGTTTCGTCCCTAACTCTACCCAGTGAAACGACCAGAACCCACCTAAGGGTCTAGTGTTTGTAGTTGCAAGAGTACTAGTGAGGATGTTCTGGGAAAACTCCAAGAGAACAAGACTGGAGAGTCTTGTACTACTTGGCTATAGTATTTATACTACTAGTACATGTGCACAGACCGTGCAGTGCTTAACTACAGATACTATACTTGTATTACTAGGTCTGAGACTGGGGAACATGAGGCAACATGTGTTGGATAGGAGGCATGAGGCGCGCATAAGACACGTCACATGTTAATCTAGAGCACGTTGCTGCAAGATCAATATCGTGGGAGAAAGTTGGGCTTTGTAGGAAAGTAAGCAAGTGAGTGAACATAGGGGCTATTGGAGTATTTGGTAAATTGTGAGTGAGTGAGCATCTGGAAAAATAAGGAAAAATAGGGCAAAAATAGGGGCGTTTGTAACACAACCTCTCCAGCAGTGGCTGAAAGATAACATTGGCAAACATTCACAGCCACTTAGGCAGACCAGCATGGAGCTAGCAAAAAAAACATATTTACTAGGGTTAGGTGTACAGACCTGTGTATTTTTTAATGCAACATCAACTTGGGAATAGATTATCTTGTGTAGTACTTAACAGCTTTGGAAAATTGCATGTCCAACCCTCTCATGGAGCCCTGCCGGTCACTTCAACACTCAATGCCATCCGAGACAAAGCACAACATATCTTCGGAAAACGTCCATGTTTGTGGCAGCTTCAAGTTGCAGAGGCTATCTTTTGAAAGGTGATTGAGATGTTATATGTATTGCAGGGACAGGGATAGGCAAGACATTAACCTTTTGATTGCTGCTGCGCTTCCAGCTATCAGGGATACAGATTGTCATCACACTGCTCAACCAGCTTGGTCAACAGAACATGGACTCTCTTCACAAGGTAGGAATTAGCAGCATTGCTATTAATGCTAATATAGCAACCTTGGACAATTTCTGCATCAGTCCTTGATGTCTTTAAGTGGATTGAAAGCACAGTTGTAAATTTACAATACTATGTAAACAATCAAAAATCTCAAGTACTGTGCCATTGTTGTCAGTCCAGAGCAGTTAATGAAACACAGGGGTGGATTTGGGATCTCAAACCTGAATTTATGATGCACTTGATCGGCTTCGTGTTGTTGCAATAGCTGGTAACTGGCATTGCTGCACAGGTTACCTAGGAATCTGCTCTAAGGGACTTACTTTGGAGCTGGGGAGTTCTCAGAGATGATAGTGGTAGTGGATCAAGAGAGAGATATATTGATTCAGACTCAGCAGAGTCTTATATACACTTTGTAATGCTTACTTAATATAAGGTCATGTGACTGTAAGTACGTGTCCTTTCAACACTCCCCCTTGTCTAGTATATGGTAGATATAGATATATAGATATAAAAGTGAGGAATATAAAGTAAATGAAAAAGTTCACACAGTCTAAGACAGTAAGTTGAATTCCAAACTGAGCTGGGAGTGAAACTCCTTGAACTTGACATGTCCAAGGTTCTTGGTGAATATATCCATGGGATTGTCGGTCCCTGGGATAAAAAGCAGCTTGACCTGCTTCCATAGCATCACAGCATCACATACAAAGTGGTAATGGATCTGGATATGTTTTGAACATTTTTCAGTAACTGAGTTCTGTGCAATAAAGAGTGAACCTTGATTGTCATCACAAACGGGGATGGGGCCAAGGCAATAGCCAAGTTCTTCCATCATTTGATGAATCCAAATAGCCTGACATGTACAGTCACTCAAGACCATGTACTCAGCTTCCATAGAAGACAGAGCAGTGGTCTTTTGTAAGTGTGAGTTCCACAAGAACACACCATCTGTGAATTTCAGGTAGAAATCTGTTTGTGAGTGAGATGTGACTTTGTCCTGTCCCCAATCAGAGTCAGTGCAGGAGATGATGCCTTAACTGGTTTTGCCTTCATATATGAGAGAGTAGTCTTGGATTCCTAGTAGATACTGGCAGATATATAGAGCTTTGTTTAGATGCTCTTCTGATGAGTTGGCAGATATGTGGGTGAGTTGGGTAACTGTATATGAGATGTCAGATCTTGTGCTGATCATAAGATATAGCAATGATTCAATGACCTGTTGGAATCATGTCCAAAGTTCTGGTTTGACAGGAAGATCATTCTTCTCTGGGTAGTAACTCTGAGGGAGAGGGGTGTTGGTGATTTTTGCATTAGTCATACCACATCACTCAATGACTTTGTCGAGGTATTCTCACTGGTCTATCTTAATAGTTTGACTGTCTCGATATATGTTTATTTTTAGGAATTCATATGTTTCTCCTAAGTTGTGACAGTCCCATTTCTTCATGAAGGTGGCTTTAACCTTGTCTATGAAAGGTTTGTTGGGGCTGCAGAAGATGGCGTCGTCTATGTAGATGATTGCTAGGATGAGCTCTTTGCCCTTGTGATAGATGAATAGGCCAGCATTTGTTTTGAGACACATGAAGCCCAGTTCTTTCATGGATTTGTCAAGTTCGTGCCACCAAGCTAGTCCAGCTTGCTTAAGGCCATATAGGACACATAGTAATCTCAAGACCTTCCCTTTGAGATGAGGGCATAAAGCCTTCAGGAAAGTCCATGTAGAGTTCTTCATTCAGTTTGTCATATAGGTAGGTGGATCGGATATCGAGACCAGTAATGCACCAGTTCTCTGTTGCTGCAAGGGCAAGCATTCACCATACTATCTAGAAGTGTACAACAGAAGAGAATATTTGATCGAAATCAATCCCTTCTACTTGGGAGAAGTCTTTGGCGACAAGCCAGGCTTTCTTTCTTTCATCAGTTTTAACATCAAAGACCCATCAAATTTTATAATCTTTCTATTTGCCAGTTGATCCACGATTTCATAGACCTTGCAATCTTTGAGTATCTGTAACTCATCATGGCAGGCTTTACACCAGAGGGTTTGTTCTTTTTGAGGCAATTTCAATATGTCATGATATGTTCATTCGCGATAGTTCATGTTGTACTGCTCTATTTCCAGTGGAAAGGCATGGCTGCAGAGGTATGAAACCAATGCGTCTCCCCCTTCCCTGGTTATGCATTCTGCATCATCTTCCAATGGAGTTGGGGACAGAGGCAATCCACCAGGAACAATGGGTGAATCTGATGGTCTAGCCAGTGCTTCTCCAATGAGTCTGTGCCAGTCAGAGGTGCATTCGATGTCTTCAAGCTGCTTTAGCAGTTTGCGGCACTCCCCATATATGTTTCCGGGACAGAAGGGAGTGTGGCACTCTCACTGTGGGCACTCTGGCTGAGCAGGTGGAGACAGAGGTGGACAACAAGGAGGGGTAACTGGAGGTGCCAGTAGGGCCGGTGGCAGTGTAGGTGCCCTAGGAGGTGCTGGAGGTGGAGTAATCGGCCTGAGGGCTAAGCAACAAGGATGGACAGTAGGAGGAGTGGTTTCCGTATTTGACTCCAAGTCTGAGGGTGTAGAATCAGAGTCTGAAGACTCGTTATCATGTGAGTGAGAATGCGGTGGGTGGTTAATTGGCTGGTGTGGCTGAGCCTTTGAACACCTTGGAAAGAGGTGCTCATCAAATATAGCATGGGCCAATGTGTGTAGCATGTTATTAGGGCACATGAAGAGGTAATTTGAATCACTACTGGTGGATATGCCCAGGTAGATCATCATTTGCAATTTAGGCTGCAATTTGCCTTTGCAAGTCTCAACTGGTATGTGGATGTATTGTCACGACCCAGAAATTACCAAGTCCAACTCTGGTCAACTCCGGAGTACTTTGGGAAACCTTGACCAAGGAGTAACGGACATCTACGAAGTTGCAACTCCGTACTTGTACCTACATTAATCTTTTTCCGTTCTAGTCTACATTTTCACCTCCTGATCGGTACAGCCCATCCTGGCTGTGCTCCATGCTCCGTTGTTCATCATTCCAATCCAATGTACATCGCCTTCGCGCATTAGTCTCAGATCTGGACTTCTTCCAGGTTTCGAGTAGTATATAAGTCCCCTGTAATATTCTGTCGTACCTTCAGTATGAAAAGTAACTAAGTCACCTCCTCTCGAGTCTGACTTCATTTCCCTCTTTCTCTACCCTAAATACGAGGACACGGGACCTGACAAGGGCATGACACATAAGTCCTGTGCTAATGTCCTCACACCTCTGTACCTCTGCATCCCACACCTCTGTACCTCTGTATCTCCATCGACTTTGGTCAAACCTCCGTCCCCTTTACCTATCTCTCTCGGATCTCGCCAGACTCAAACCCAGAGGATCTGGACTTGACAGTATTTTCATACTGACTCTTGTCACAATCCCTTCCACATCATGACTACACATACCACCTGAACCTCACGTGCCAACATGTTGCAGTCTGCCTTTGGCAGCACTCACACGGTACCAGGTGAATTTGTCAGCTTAACCCACCATGCCGCACCTTCAGCCTCAGCAAGGTGGCACGCCAGCCCTGCCCTGTCTCTGCTCACTCTGCTCCCAGAAGACTGAATTTCAGAAGTCTCTCCTTTCCGGACCTTACTGGAAGACGAAGAACATGACTGGGGCGATAGACACCCTGAAACTCCGTTACCAGGAGCATGAGCAGGAGGTGGAGGTGGAGATGATGACCCAGACAATCCTGACAGCGATGACTCCTCCACTCCGGACTCCAAAGGCCTCTTCAGATGTGAACCCAGAGAAGAGGAAGCCAACGACGTTCCCTTGGCTTTCGAGCCATTCAACCAACTGGCTAACGCCATCCGTGATATGACTCGTCAAGCACTCCATTGCAAGAGTACTACTAGCGACACAAGAACCAAAGTCCAAGAACTGGACACCTTCGACGGGTCAGACCCGAAGAAACTCCGTTCTTTCGTAGTGCAATGCGAAATCAACTTCCAAGCCAATGAGAAGGCTTTCCGAAAAGACCGGAGCAGAGTAACCTTTGCACAGTCATACCTCAAAGGAATGGCTCTCAACTACTTTGAGCCGGACTTGCTCGAAGATACCACTTCTTCTCATCATCCTCTCTGGATGATAGACTGGCAATCCTTCCTATACGAACTACAGTCCAACTTCAGCCCTCATGATCCCATCACTGAAGCAGAAGCTCAACTCAAGCAACTGCACATGAAGGACACTCAGCGAATCTCAAAGTACATCGTTGAGTGGAACCATCTTGCAAACCAAGTCCAAGAATAGGGACCTGGTGCTCTCCACCAGAGTTTCTACATCAGACTTCTGGATCATATCAAGGACGAAATCGCTCGTCACGGCAAACCTGATAACATCCATGACCTTCATGCCCTCTCTCAGCAAATCGATCAGAGGTACTGGGAGCACAAGGAAGAAATTTCACGTGCTCCAAAAGCCCCTGTTTCGATCTCTTCCAATCATCACAGCTCCAATAAGTCATTGAGCTCCACTCTGACTAACTCCTCTGCACTCAAGGACAATAAATCCAAAGGCTCCTCTCCGTCTTCCAACTCCAGTTCTTCCAGGAGAGGAAACAACAAGAAGGGTAACAGCAACCCTCCCAAATCTGACACGATTGCCACAAAATTAGGCAAAAACAGAAAACACCTTCTGGAGGAACGTCAATGCCGGATGAATCTCAATCTGTGTCTCTTCTGTGGTGAGAGTGGACACTCTGCCAAGGACTGTCCGAAGTCCACCTTCAGAGTGACCAAAGCTTGTGCAGCTACCACAACTATGGAGGCTCCAGCATTGACCTCCACTTCTATGGAGGCAAAAAATTAGAGCGCGACTCTTGCATGTCCACACAGGCTGGGAGTTGCGTTGATCTGAACTGTGCTATCATGGAATTATGTCTCAATGCATCCGCTCTTTCCAATCCAAACTCTCTACATCCTTTTGTCTCACTCCCCATACATAACCTCTCTAATGTACCCATCCTCATTGACTCCGGTTCGACTCATTGTTTTGTAGACACCGCATTTGTCACAAAAAACAACATTACTGCATACTCTGTCCCTCCAATAAACCTCCGTCTCTTTGACGGCTCCTCAACTTCCATCATTACCCTTGCGGTAGATCTAACCATCCACTTCGCTTCTGGCGTCTCCACCTCCGATACATTTTATGTAACCTTGTTGGATCCTTCATGCAGCCTTGTTCTCAGACATTGCTGGCTTACCCGCTACAATCCGTTGATTGATTGGGTTATGAGCAGCATCACATTCCGAACTCCTGCAGACAGGATGCCAACCCTGATATCGCCCTCCACACCTCCGAGCATCCCTTCTCCGTTGCTAGACAACACTCCTTCCTTGGGATGCTCTTCGGACCCGCCTAAAGCCCCCGGACTTCCAGCTCCTCACATCTCCTTCATAAATGCAGTCGCATTCCATCGAGCCTGTAAGATGGAGGGCTCCATCCAGTTCTCCCTTTCTCTTTGGTCTACTAAAGACATCTCCGCTCGCTCCACCTCTGCTTCCATTGCTACCCCAGACAAGGAAATCAACCTCTCCGGAGTTCCTTTGGAATATCACGACTTTGTGGATGTCCTCAGCAAGCAAAAGGCTGATACCCTTGCTCCTCATCGGCCCTATGACTTGAAGATCAAGTTAGAGGAAGGAACAGAACCCCCCATCAGAAAGATCTATTCCGTTTCCGCCACCGAACAACAATCCCTCTGTGACTTCTTGGACAAACACCTTAACATCAGATTCATCAGACAATGTTACAAACACCCCTATTTTTCCCCTATTTTTCCTTATTTTTCCAGATGCTCATTCACTCATAATTCACCGAATACTCCAATAGCCCCTATGTTCACTCACTCGCTTACTTTCCCACAAAGCCCAACTTTCTCCCACGATATTGATCTTGCAGTGACGCGCTCTAGAATAACATGCGACGTGCCTCATGCGCGCCTCATGCCTCCTATCCAACACATGTCCACACAGGTATGCTTATCCTCCAATAAACACGCAACTCATG
>JBBPNA010000282.1:0-34227 GCA_038090555.1 Boletus subcaerulescens | reverse complement strand
GTGGTAAGAGGCGTCGAAGAGCGAACGTTGCTGGAGAGAGGGAAAATAAGTATGTACATCCTGTGGGTGATGATTCGAGATATCATATATAACCTACCCCTTATGCAAAGACATATTAGTAACGTTGGAGAATTTTGTAAGTCATCGAAACGCCCTGATTGGAGGACGGCTGAGGAGAAAGAAGATTTGACGACTGTTCTCGTAGTGGCTCTAAAGGCCTATTCCATGGGGATAAGCCTCTCGTGCGAGAATGCGGCAAACATAACGATCATTCATTTGTGCAGGGATATGGCGATAATGGGCGTGTCGATGTGGCTGCGCGTACCTAGGATAAGTTAATGACCCATGCGAAAAGGTACTAAGAGACGACGTGGGTATCATCCATCCGATTTGAGCAGTATCCCGTAACGTCATACCACAAATGATGTCGCAAAGTGAAGTCACAAGTCCAAAGTGCTTCCTCCACTGAGCAGGTGATCAAGGACTGGGGAAGGCTGCCCTGGAGAGGTTTGGTTATGCATTTTAGAAATAACGACACTACAACGTACCTCCCGGGTTATCAAAGAGGATCACCTCTACGAGAGTGTTGCTAGTAAAGACAGAAAAACCCAAAACGCCAAGAAGACGACTCTGGTATCCTTCATTTTCCTCTGGTCCATCGCCATTGTGGGGGCCGAGTGAAGGTATGTACATGGCAATAGAATCGTACTGCGATATACAGTGCGCTCGGACCTGATGACATTGACCCGAACGACCCTGTGCCCATGCGGCAACTTGCAAGACAAGCTTGATTGTTTCTTTCCCACAGGATGTGACGGAATGCTCTGAATTATCCACCCTCTCTCTCCGGGTTTCTCCGTGTTCTAGGCAAACGGAGTTCATTTTGTCGACCTTCAGGATAGCATGAGAGGTGCGGAAACAACAAATTCAGATGAAAGCGATCAATTTAATATCCACGGTCCGTCCGCCGAAGCACAGGACTCGGACTGAAAAGACTTGTAGATATTTTCCCTCAGTGAGGTGGTCCGGACTCCAGAATGTCCGAGTCGGCAGTCTTGTTTCTCACCTGTCTGGTCATCCACTCTGTCCGTTATTAGTGATTTGACGGAAGCCAAGTCAGCTTCTCCACCAGCCAACATGACAGGCCGTGTCATCAAGGTACATTGGCGGAGTCTAGGCCATCAGCTTGTTCCTAGCACACACCGCGTTTCCGTGACAGGCTTGAGAGACATTTACGGTGTCTCCGTGCTCAGACCTAGCATGCATCAGGTTCTTAAGATAATCTTACAGATATCGAAACAGTATGTGATCCGCTTTCAGCCCTTCAATGAGGATTTAATGCTGTTGATGTTGTAACAGTGCATGACTTACGCAGAACTTGCCCGTGCGGGCACATTGACTACCCCTATCTCATTCTGGTCAATCGTAGCACCTGTCTGGCCACAACAAGGTTCCTCGGACAAAGTATCAGGTCCTGGAATATTGTAAATGGAAGTCGAATGACATTCCCAGGTTATTCATTTTATGTGCGAAGTACTGCCAAGTCATATTCAGCATGCTCCCTTTACTTAGGGATCAAATTTATCTAGTTCCTCGGCGGGGATCTCGGGCAGCTGTTAACTACCACAGGCACGGAACAGTAGGTCCGATTGGAGGATGCCGGAGCGCGTTCCGTTCTCATCGTAGAGCGACGATGTTCTAGCCATCGGTCTTTGGCTGTCCATGTCAGTTCGGTGCTAGGCATGAATTCTGAATTTTGGATTTGACCCTGACAACCTTGGCCCAAATGACATGTCACAACTCAAAGCTACATGGTCTATGTACCTAGACTGTTTCCACAGACTCTTTAGACCCCTTTACGCGTCAAGTCTCAGTGGGACATGTGATCGTCAGTCCCGTGGATCGGTCTTTTTCCCCGGTTTCTCCGATTTCGATTTCCCCTGATGTCGGCCCTACCCACTTCTTTAACTCGACCTATGTTTTCTGAATACATGGTAAGTTTTCGAATATTGCAGCCTGAATGTAACCTTATTAATTGAATGATCCACCATATGGGTTCAAGGCACACAGCCAACCTTACAGGTACAAGGGACGAGAATGCAACTGATCTCAGTGGATGATGATTTGTCCAGTCCTCGTTGTGTGAATTCACCTAGCCATCACCTGCGATAGTGTCAGCATCGTATGAGTCCCGCGGGATGCCCGCAGATCCTCGAGTATTTTCCTCGGAGTCCTCGTCTATCTACAATAACCACCCAAGATTCATGGCTGCAGTCTTCCCGAGATCGAGGTATAAAAACCCCTCTATTCATCCTGAATGACCAAGCACTCGATTACACGAGTTTTTACCATAGTCCCGCTGTTCTTGCTGCAATGCGTTTCTTCGCCGTCGCTTCTGTCGTCTTCGCTGCTACTCTCGGCGTGTTCGCCAGCCCAGTCGTCGAACGCCAGGCCCCCCAGTCTGTCGCTGTCGTCCTGACGGACCTCACAAACACCGTTACGCCTCTTGCTAACCAACTGCGTGAGTAGCGTACACGCGCACATTCATACCGGAATGCTAACGACGATGCAGTCTACGCCAACTCTGAGAACGCAACACAGGCAATCCTGACGCCCATCATCGGTGATATTAGCGCCGCTGTGACTGTTGCTGTCAGCAGCATGAACTTGCTTGTCGGCCAGCCCACCGACGTGATCTTGGCCTCTGTCGACGGTACCATTATTCTGACGGCATCTGAAATTTCTGTCCTTCTTGCTGTCGTTGTCAACGTATGTTCTTTTAGCATTCAACTATCAAGTGGCAGTTCGAGAACTTACTATTCACGCATTAGCTGATCTTTACGGCTTCCAGTGCAGTCCTCCTTGTGGTCGACATCGCAATCTACTCTATCATTTACGCGTTGTTAGCTGCGCTCGGGCAAGTACAAGCCGCTACTCCGATAGGAAACAGGCTGACATTCTTATGATCCATCAGAGAAGTCGCCTTCAGCTTGTTGAGCATCGTGCTTACCTTGGTCGTTGGACTCCTCGCCCCTCTGCTAATCCTCCTCGCACCCGTTCTCTCCATTATCAGCAGCCTGGGTCTCACCACCCTCCTTAGCGAACTTCTTGGTGGCCTTCTGTGAATTTAACGGCTTGTGGCATCACACTGCTCGTTGAGTCGTGCCACATCCATTCGCATTGAGCTGGGTACAGGTGGATATGTTTTGTACAAATTTTTTTTCGGTTTCTCGATTACCTGGTGATAAATTGGGCTTTGGTTATAAAGTTTTAGCGAGTTCGTATCGTGTTTAACGTATCGTGTTTCCAAGTTCGTCTTCTGAATCCTAGTTTTGCACCCATTTCTTGAGATCCTCGGTTCTTTTTCCGACCTGATCCAAAGCACAATGCATTGGCGTTCAGGGCATGGCGTACCTGGGAATAGGCTTGGATTGGACTACTTTCCTCTGAAACCGCCCCATTGTCTCGTCATGCAATTTTCATTCACATACTCGCGCCAGTGATAACTAGGCTATATGAGTGATCAGGTTCAGTTATCCTCAAACCTGATTGAGATCCTTGTGTGCCACTCATTGAAGGGTGTCCTTTTTGTATACATACCCATGTGCATTTGTAAGGTGCGCACAGGGTCATTCAGGACCCTACTCAGTCCAAAGAGACTGGCCCTTCACTTTTTTCCCATCCCTAATGACACTAGCATCACGCCTACTCAGTGGAAAACCACAAATCAACACATGGCCTCACCATACCCACGAATATGGCAGATGATAAATTAAAAGTTGCAGGGCTCAGGAGGTCAAACGGACCTTCGTCTGGTTGGTTGTTCGTCGTGTCTTCTACATTCCCACTGCACTACGTTTATGATTAGCCCCAGTATAGAACAAGTGGAAGAGCCTGACAGATGTAGTAGGAATGTCGATCATATTCCCACTGTTATCTGGTCTGGGTGGTCCCCCTTCTGCGTCCATGTCCACCAATTTATACAACTCACCTGCCAGTCAGAAAGCCATTGGTGAACGCATTGGCGAGCCAAAGACGTCCGACGCGATAAGTGAAACACTTTTCCTCTGCTAGACTTCGTGGCGCGGGAGCTCTGCGTTGCAAACGTTCAAGTTTCAGTGCCAACATACTGTACTGATAAGAGACACACTCGAGCTCAATTTATCCGCTGATACAGTCGGATTAGAGGGATCCATTGGCGAGACTACTGGACGGCAAGGACAGATCTAGAAGCTGGAGCAGCATCAAGACTGGAGTACTGACCTTTGACAACCCCAGCTAGGCGCTCTCATGTAACTTGAAGGTGAATGAAAACGGCATGTAATCATTGCAGTGGTACTGTGAGAACCCCATGGATGGCGGTTAGAAATTCTGACTTCCTTCCCCCATCTCTCTTTCGTTGTGAGTAAGCTATTCTGACCTTGTGACAAGCACGCGATATTTGAGAGTAACCTCCAGTTCTACGCCAGCTTACATCGTGCTAGGGGGCTGGTCTGGCCCGCGGCGTGGTCGATGGAACTCGGGATCCTGTGTTGCTTTCCCAAGTCCATCACATCAGGGCTGGGCACCCCGATTTGGAAAGTCCTTTGGCAGCAGCGTGCTCTTTTTACCTTTTAAATGACAGGCAAGGTAGTTGCATACTGTTGTCGTGATGGGAAGTGAGGAAGAATATAGGCGCATCTAAATGGTAAATAGCTACAACTCGTAGCAGAGTCCACGCCAGACATTATATAGCAGAACCTTGGTTCAGGTCAATTGGTATTGAGGGTTCATCTGCAGACCTTGCAAGTGCTTCATATAGATAGATCACGGCAAAGACCAGGAAAAGTGCAGCGCCTCCGAAAGTGACTGCGGGAAGATTTGATGTGTGAGAGAGGGACTGCAGAATATGGTACGCCAATACCCACCGTGCTTGACAGATATCTTGGTCGAGACGTACCGACCGGCTAGGACAGCTAGACCCGTGCAAGCCGTGTGACCAACGACCGTTCCTAGTGTGACTGCCCCTTCGGCGATGTTGGGTTTCGTCATCTTCCGGGGAGGTGTCGGGATGTCACAAGCTTCGTCTTCCTCAAGACCCCCCAAAGGAGCGGAGTGGCCATTCGATCTCGTAGTTCCCATCTCCGCAGCGCTGTACCCGATCTCCTCTTCCGTTTCTCGCATTTCTTCCGCCATCTTTTCACTTCCGTCTTGCATCTCTCGTGCTTCCAAAATCATTTTCGAGCCAAACACCAAGAACAGCACCCCCGTGGAGAAGTGAATCCATCTCTTAGAAATGAGTTTTGGGAGAAGATGGCCCATTTCGGCGGAGAGTAAGGACATCAATAATAGGGAGCTGAAAGCGCCTGCAAACAGGCCATCTGAGGGTGGTTGACGAACAGCAAGCAGGCGGAGATCATCGTTAGGTACCGCGTAGAGGTTAGGCGACCGCGCGAGAATGCTAAGAGTAGGGACGTATGGGGAGACGGCAAAGTCGAACATCTTGTGCCTGGGTAATGAATACTGGGAATCGTAGAAACCGGCTGCATGGATAGGCAGAAACACGAAAGGTCCAGTCGGACACCAAAAAATGCGTGATATGTCACCAGGGGACTGTTTAGAGATCCCGATGAGCGAATCAGCTCAGTTGCCGTGGTCCCATGTTACGATTTTCCCTTCCCTTTCGTTAGCGCGTATAGCGTGAGCTTGACGAAGGAAAGTCTTCAGCAGAATTGAATGATCAGCGGCTCACTTGAAAGTGAAATGAGGAAGTGGAACGTGGATTACATGATCCACGTCGGCAAGAACGATCAATGTATCGCATCGATGTTCTGTAGTATTGAGGATAACGACCGGTCCAGAGTGTGCTGAAGCACGTAGCTGAGAGAAATCCTTCGGCAGGAGGAACTGCTCGAAACCAGGAAGGCGTCGAATCTCTTGAAGTAATTTATCTCGCTCGATCGCGAGCGTACGGTGTCTATCAGCTTCCTGCTGCAATATCTCCACTCGACAACAAGCTCTGGGAATCCCGAGTCCAAAGCTGCAGCGGCTGCCTTGCGCACAACATCGGCGCCTCGCTTGAGTTCTGCGTAACGGTGTGTAAGGGAAAGGCCAATCCATGCAAGTTGAGGAAGGAGGTTGATGGCAATAGAATATGCACGGAGGAGAGAAGGATGACGAATACGTCGAGCACATAATATCCATATCCGCGATGCACGAAATCGAACATTACTGGGGCCTATGGGAACAGAAGCAGAATGTGAATATAGGGAAATTGCGTCCTCGAGATCGCTCGGCTCCCCGAGGCGATTGAAACGAGTGATGAAGGAGAGACCGAAGAAAAAACAGTGCAGCGCATCGCATGTAAGTGTCTTCATCGGTTCTATAGCAAAAGTAAAAAGACACGTGTGTGAGCCATACCCACGAGGACGAGGGAAAAGGGTCGAATGTACTTTGACGAACCCGATCATAGCGGATTTCCTTTCGCGGAAACATGGACGGCAAAGCTCGAGGCCGTATTTACGGATTAGACCTGCTTGGGCGTAAGGCGGCTGGTGAGACAGACACGCACCAACGAACGTAGCAAGGAGGTAGAATGTATGCGGTCGGCCAAGGAGGTGGAGTGCAGAGGAAGAGGTATACCTCAATGATTCAAAGTCAGGGGAAAGTTCTGCCAACGAAAAGACCAAATATACGAGGACTCACCGCTGACGACTTCCCTTGCCAAACTTGCGAGGACGAGAGAACTACTCGGCGTCGTGGGTCATCTTCTTATTCTACCCTTTGCTTCTATGAAACATGATCGATGACCGTCAGATGGGGGTACAAGGTGAAGCGTTTGACAACGGGACATACCTTGCACCGTCGACATCGGTTCAGACGCCTGGTTCTGCACAGTACAATGTTGAGGAGAACTGTATAGGTGGCTGAAACAAAGTTACCACCACACGACAGTAGACGCCGTGGCAAGTAACAGGTCTGCACCGCGAGCTGCTATACTGGCGGGAAAGGTGAGTGAGATCTAAAGTAGCATGCAAACATGGATGTTATTTGCCTGTTTTTTTTTTTTTCTAAATAAGCGGGTCCTTAGGATGCAGATGTACAATCAACGGGCATTGCCTTGGAGCCTTCTTCTAGTATCAAACTTGACTTCGGACCTCTCCAAAATGCCAGCCTCCATCGCCTTGATTTCTGTAATCTTCGTCGGTAGCGGGACATCCCGCCGTGTACGCAGTCACTTACGCAACGCAAGATGGCGGCCGTGGTAACACGACAACTCAAAATCACCTATTCCCAACAAGGGAGTACACGTTAGCGTCAAGCTGAATATGCTAGGTAGCGATAACGTGCCAACGCTGAACCATAGGCCCTCATGCCCACAGTCCCTCCAAACGTCATTCACCTCCCCTTCCTTGGTGAAGCCCCACACCTTGTTTACATTGTCAGCCGTTTGGGGTCCACAGACGTCGCGCATACTGTGGCGTAGATCTCCATATCTTCAAGAAGCACTTGAAGATTGGAGTGTCCTTTCTGCCTCTGTTATTTCGACAGTCCATATTTCCAGGTCGTCGTTCCACCGTCTTGGTGATCACAGACAAAGTCCACACACATAACCCTCCAGCCAGCCAGTCAGCTAATCCAATCCCATCAGTGATTCGATAAGAATCTCGAGTTTGCTGGATCGTACCTTTCGGGCTGGACTGAAGACAGGCCAGGTTGGTGGACGTGGAAAAGAGAGCATAAAATCCACATCTCACCGATGCAAGTAGGGTATTTGAGTACCAGATGATCGTGTGCAAGTACAACGTGTTGTAGCGATCCCTCCACTAACGTTTCGTGAGTCTCCGAGTCGTAGTGCGATAGAGCATGGCAGCAACTCACGTTATCACCAACCCGAGCTTTCTTGTCGATAACGAGGTGCAGAACACCGAGGTATTTCAGTCTCGCAGCAACTGCAAGGCCAAAATGGCCAGCCCCAATCACGATCACGGTCGGATCGCCAGCGGCGAGATCGACCTCCCGACGTCGTCTCTCTTCTAAAGTGCCATGTTCGGCGGCATGTCGGCAAAGAAGACCTATTTGTATTCATGATCAGTTTGAAGTTGATAAGATCGAGTGGCATCTACAGCAGTACCTGCTCAGGGAAATCATTGAAGGATTGCAAGCACGGCCTTCCATCTTGAACCAGGTATAGGGACCAGGTAACAAACGGCCGTAGCCTCCTGACCTTGGATCAAAAATTCGAACGAAAGCCTCAACAAGACCCGATCTCAAAGGCTGCGGAGTGAGAAACGGCTCATGGCAGAGATGTAGATCGACGAAACCGGTAGCAGCGAGACAATGGTCAAGGAGGTTACTGATCGCGTCCCTGCCCTCGATGATTATAAAGTCCTAGGTTAATGCAACGTATCCTTCCAAAACCCATCGTCGAGAAAGAGATCGAGGATCGTGGCGATGTCAGATGATGCGACAGTGCTTGAGAATGTGTTGAACCAGGCTGTTGCGACCTCTGCAACCTCGGTAGCTGAGGTCAGTGAGGCTCTAGGAAGTTGCCGCGGGACAGAGGAGGGAAAGGTTCAAGTTGACATACACTCGCAGGTTCCCACGCCCGTTCGTGACAACGCTTGCTTGGGAACACCTTCCCGCCATCAACAACGACTCCGATGCAGCACCCACGTTGAGAAGCTACCACGCCTCTGTGCTGGTTGGGGTGCGTATCCCACATATCAGCTGATACCGTGCGACGGTAGGACATCCACACGGGTCGACTCGCCACCCGCTCAACCTGGTGATACTTGCCAACGCCGCTGTTTCTCTCTGAGCTCGTCCTCATTCGTTTTGGAGGTCACTTCTATCTTCTCCCTTCCCAAATGGTATGCTCACACACAGACGCCGCAGGTTTTGCACGCTTCCAACTCCCTCAGGTACACAGGGAATACCTCGCCCAGTATGACACCTGGTCGACCGTCTTCCCTGCCCCGATCCCGAACACGGCTTCCCAGGAGCCTGCTCAGTACATGGTCTCGTCCCCTTTGTCACACGTACAGACGCAACTCCAGAGCGCATCACCGTCGCGCTGCTGCATTATGGTGAAAGGGACACCTCGTCGGTCGGACATGCCAGTGCTGGTGTCTTCTGGGACGACGCATGGCTGCTCCTCGTCACTTCCACGCCTACGTCCACATCGACCCCAAGTTTGGAATGGAAACAGTTGCGCGTCAACGGTACATAGTGCATCCCATTGTCCAGTCGAATACGCCAATGCGTTCCGTGCACTAGGCACCGCCTTTCCCACACCTCGCAGCTGGTTCCCTCCCGTGTCGTACATCCGCGATGGACAAACACGGGTCATGCTCACTGGGAGACTGCTCCCGTCCAATGAACGGAGCGGTCAAGTGTGGGTCGGAGACGTCGAGCTCTGAGACCAAGCACGCCATACAACGTTGACAGTGTATGGATAATGTGTGTATTGTGATATCTCTTTGATGTGCAGTGTACCGCATATATGCTCTCACCTGTCTACTCGTCCGAGAACCCCAAAACGAGACTGCCCTTGCCTTGGTCACCAAGTGCCACGTCGATCTGAACGTTGAACGTCGACAAGCCCTAAGAGCCTCAACCCTCATAAACCCAGCGAAGGCGCCTCGGACACGACACCTACGCTGTGTCTACATGCATGAATCGTCCCCTACCTGACTATGTATGTACACTCCCCTTCACGCGTACACTCGGGTGTTTTCTCGCCTTGCACGACCAGGAAGATCTAACGGCATACACCGTACATGTTTATTGACGGGCGCTGCGCTGCACGACCCACAGCATATCGAACCCTGTGTGGAGTATATATGTCAATCCTGACCGTGAGTGGGCTGGCAGGTTCAGAGGTTCGACACTATCCCCGAGAATACTGTACAGTACATTTTTGAGATAGTATGATGATACGATGACACCATAAAGTGACAATAACATGATAGTCCATCCGAATGTTCAACGTTCAAAGACCTACATGGATGAACGGAACCCACTCGTTGAACGACGCTTCTCCACTCTCTCGAAGAATCCCAACAGCTTCGTGCAGCGCCCATGCAGCCTCCCGATAATCCGGCCTCATGCCATTCCGGAACAGGTGCTCACACGCGTCCCTCGCCACGATGGGCGCAACCTTATCACTGATCGACCACATCGTACCAATGACACCAGCGTAACCCGCAAAACAACATTCCCGCTGCGATATGGACAGCCTCGTCGGAGAGACCGTCGTCACCCGTCGCCGTTTGACATGCAGAGAGAATGGCAAGCCCACCACGGGTACATGACAACCCGATGATGTCGGTCGGATCCGTGGCATCCTGGATTCCGTGGCATGCAAAATGGACCCAGTCCACCTCCTTCATCAACCCAAGGACTTCCTCGACAGTTCCGACAGAGGATTCCACGAAGGTGGCGCATGCTGAAGCTGAGTTCCTAATTACCTCTTTGATGTGTTCCCACTCGGTGTGCACGCCTGGAAGTGGGGATTGGCCATCTGTGGGTGGTTGACGAACAGGCGGAAACCGTCGTTATGTGCCACATGGATGTTGCGTGACGGTGCAAGAATGCTGAGCGTAGGGACATCTGACGAGACAACAAAGTCGAATACTTTGTGTCATAAAAACCAGCGGCATGGATAGGAAGAAATACAAAAGAGCCGGTCGGACACCAGAAAATGCGTGATAGATCCCCAGGCGTCTGTTCAGAGACACAACATGACAACACTCACTGAGAAAGCCAGTGCATCGATGACTGGTTTGACGACACATTTCCACAAGGGGGACAAGAAGGGTTCCCAGGTCCCGCAGTCTCATCTTTCAATTTTGCCGGTCCTGTCAACAAGGGCGTGGCAAAGGATAAATAGATCGTTGGAAAGTGAAATGAGGAAGTGGGACATGAATTACATGATCCACAGTCGGCAAGAACGATCAATGCATCACATCGGGTTTCTGCAGCGTTGAGGATAACTATCGGTCCGGAGTGAGCTGACGCACGGAGCTGAGGAAAGTCTTCTGGGAGGAGGAACCGCCCGACTCGGAAGCCAGGAAGGCGTCGAATCTCCTGAAGCACTTTATCTTGTTCGATTGCGAGTGTATGGTGTCTATTAGCTTCTTGTTGCAACGTCCGTGTCGTACGATGCATTGTCGTATTGTTTGTTCACGGTAGTTCCCGAAGTCTACGGGCGTTAGTACCCAAAAAATTCTCACCCATCATGAATCTGATTCATGATCTATACCGCTCATGTCATTAGCTTCGTTGGTCTGTTTGCATGGCCGCAGCCTCCTTGCCTCTTTCCGAGCGTGAAGAGCAAGAACACGGTGAACCCCACGTATCGTTTACCCCAACAAGTACACTAGTTGGCGTGCCAGATCCGGCCAATGTCAACACATTCTTACACCACGTACTTCAAACGCTCTTCGCAGCTGGGGATACGGGCAACCCCCCTCTCTACCGTAATCTCCAATCATTACGTTAGTCTATACGAGCGTCAGGACTGAAATGGTCACTGGCATTGTCATGTCGCCTCATTCCAAGCAAGGTCAAGTAGAGCACGAGTGGAGGGTGCTATGTAGAATATCGTTGGCCGTACGTATCTTGTTCAGGCGTGGATGTGGTGTGAGGCGATACCACATCATGGGAACCACAAGTCCGGGCCCGGCACAAAATATGAAATTTTCACAGTAGGTCTCTGACCCAGCTCACTTGACATCTTCACTGAGCAGGCTTAGGCAACTGGAGCGACTCCTTCGAAATCGAGTAATGTTGAATTTATCGAGGAGGCTACCGGCTGCCTTCTTTGATACTTGGCGTGTGATCATGTTACAGGACTTCAGCTCCATGCCGGAGATAGTTTTCAATGTTTGAAGGCTCGTTGAAGTTGTTGTAATCTTAAAAGGGTTTCTTTTCGGACCGACATTTGACCGTGGCATGTTTCGGTCGAGAGTGTTGACACGATGATGGATATAAATCCACATTCACTTTCCATGACGGACACTTTACAATCTATCGTACGCACATCCAGTGTGTGAGCCAACGGACACTGGCTCTGCACAGTTGTCTGCATAACAACTGTCATGCATTTCTATTCTTGCTAGGATACCACAAAGTCGTAGATGTACAGTCAATGCACACTCTTACAGCGTGATCGTCCCAGAGCGTTCTTCTCATCAAAACTTGACCTCAGACCTCTTCAAGATGCCGGCTTCAATCGCTATGATTTCTGCAACCCCTGTCAGCCATAGGACATCCCGTCACGCACGCAGTCACTTACGGAACGCAAGATGGCGGCTGTGGAAACGCGCCATTTGGAAATCACCTTTGCCGACAAGGGCACGTCAGAAACATGAAGCTGCATGCAAGATTGGTGTGCGACAACGTACCGATGGCAAACCATAGGCCTTCGTGTCCACTGTCCCTGAAAATGCTATTCACGTCCCCTTCCTTCGTGAGGCCCCACACCTTGTTCACCTTGTTGGCGACTTGGGGTCCACAGAGTTCACGCATGATGTCGCGTTGGTCTCCATATCTTTGAAAAGTACGAGATATGTCCCAGATCAGGATTGGCGTGTGCTGAAGAAAAGCAGGGGTACTTACCCGGTTGCGAAGACTACGACGTCTACTTCGAGCTCTGTCCCATCCGCGAACACGACTCCTTTCTCCGTGAAACGCTCGATCGCACTCCCGCTCTTGAGTTTAATATCACCATTGATGACGTGTCTGGTCGTACCAGCATCTATCGACAAGAGGGTAAGGACATTGCATCCATCATCTTCAACAGACTTGCCAACGTAGTATCCTCCCCCTTTCGAGTATAGAAGGTGGACCAAGCCTGCCTCGTATGGTCCGAGATTTGTCTTGAACCCTACTTTAGCGAGACCATCTAAAACCTCCCTTTATTTGGGGGTTGTTGTTAAAGCACGCCTTGTAGAATATTGAGGTTCCACACTCACTTATCGGTGGTTTGCGCACTGTGGGGTACAATGCGTTGGCGGATGCGTTTCACTAGAGGATATGGTAGACTGGTGTGGTAGACATCTGCGATATCAGTCGGAATAGTATCATTGAAGAGCACTTTCGAATCGCGGTCGTCAATGAGTGCCATTTACAGGACTGGACAAAGTGACGCACCACCAAACATTTCCTTGATCGCTCCAACGGACATGATGTGCGTAGATGAACGCTGGCAGCTAGGGAGGCGAAACGTCAGTCAGAATGCACCCTTGAATCCAAGTTGACATGATCTACATTGTGACATCAACGCCATGGTTGAAAAAGTCTTGGGCGATGTCGTGACCTTTAGCCTTTATTAGACAAGATACCCCCCGATGCCACGCCCGACATACCAGAAGTGCCAGTACCAACGACAACTGCCTTTTTTCCAATGTAGTGTGCCGCAGAGGTGAATTCCGAAGAGTGGATTGCTTCACCCTTGAAGTCCTCCTGCAAAACGAGCATCAAGTTTCACCGACACGATGACCCCGGAAGCCAACTGAATTACCTTGCCTGGAATATCCGGCAATAGTGGACGACCTGCAAAGCCGGTCGCAAAGACTAGGTGTTTCACCTTGAAAGTTCGAGTGTCTTTTCCGCCTCTGTTGATCTCGACAGTCCACGTCTTCAGGTCGTCATTCCATTCTGTCTTGGTAATCACAGACGAAGTCCACACATCAAGTTCAAGATATTTAGCGTAACCCTCCAACCAATCAGCCAGCTACTCCAATCGCATCAGTGATTCAATGAGAATTTCGAGTTTTCTGGTCGTACCTTTCGAGCTGGACTGTAGACAGGCCAAGTTGGTGGGAACCTAAATGGATCGTGGTAAAGAGAACATAAACCCATACCTCACCAATCGTGACTCACGGTAGATACGCCGTTTGACTCTGCCAGACGGGGGTATGTAAGGCTAGTGCTTTGTAGCGATCTCTCCACTGACTCCATGTGAGGCTACAAGTCGTAGTGCATCAGAACACTGTGGCAACTCACGTTATCACCAATACGAGCTTTCTTCTCAATGACGAGGTACGGAACACCAAGGTATTTCAACCTCGCGGCGGTTTCGAGGCCATTGTGGCCGGCACCAATCACAAGCACGGTCGGATCACCATCGGCAAGTTCCACTTCTCGGCACCGTCTCTCTTCCCAAGTGCCATGTTCGGCGGCATGTTGACGGAGGGGACCGATCTATAGTCCGAATCAGGCCGATAAGATCGACTTGAGTATCTACACTGTACCTGCTCAGGGAAATCATTGAGGGATTGCAAGCAGGTATAGAGCGAATACGCCTTCCACCTCGAACCGGGTACGGGGACAAGGTGACAAACAGCTGCGCCCCTTCCAACCTTGGTGTCGAATTCAAAGGAGAGCCTCAACAAGACCAGATCAGGGAAAAACTTCAAAAGCTGTGGAGCAAGAAACGGCTCATGGCAGAGCCGTAGATTGATGAAACCGGTAGGTGCGAGGCGATGGTCAAGGAGGTTCCTGATCGCCTCTTTGCCCTCGATGGTCCTAAAGTCCCACGTGAATGCCAATGTGTCCTTCCAAAACCCATCCTCAAGAAAGAGATCGAGGATTGCGGCAATGTCAGATGATGCGACAGCGCTCGAGAATGCGTTGAACCAAGTTGTTGCGACCTCTACAACCTCGGTGGCCAAGGTCAATGTGGGCTCGTCTACGCCCAACCGCTGAAGGGTAGGAAGTTGTTGAGGGAAAGGGTCGTCGCTCATACTGGGCTGGGATGTGTGGGATCGGATCTGTCAAACAACGTACCCCTCATATACTAACTTCGATCGTGGCTAGAGGGCTGATTGGATGTGTCATTGAGTTTATAATCATCGGGAATTACTAACGAAGACTGCACCGTGCCAAGAGAATGGCAAAGCTTGGCACGCGCCTCATGTCCTTGCGTTTCTTCATTTCCCGTGATTATTAGTAAAGCAGCTAGTCGACTTGTGTGATTCACCTCCACTTGAATGCGTTCCAAAGCTAGAATGGGGCGGGAAGTCGTGGCAGCGGCAAAAGGTCTCGCGAGAAGATGGCGGAGCACCTTGGAAGGCAAGCATTCTGCAGGTGCACTCAACTAGACGCATCTATCGTCCTTGGTCAACCCCAACCTCCATTGTTTAACGGCGACGTGGAACTTGCCATGAGAGGTGACGAAAATGGTCAGGCGCGGACATTCAGGTGGTGGGGAACGGTACTTGGGCCATGTCGGTAGTGAAGCCACACCGCCACTACCCACGACAGAGGTAACGATAATAGGCGTAGGTGCAGGGATGCGCCTAGAATGCATTCGCTTGATGCATGTGGTTGTGTGACATCGGGAATGGACTGTGTGGCAGGGCAAAAGAAAGGGACAACATCAGAGAAGTGCATGGGTATACGATGACCCTTTACTCGCCTGTATGATTTGTCTGCCTATGTCGCCCACGATCTGGGGACGATACTGCTTAGCAAGGAATGCTAGAGAGAAAACGCCAATATACGCACGACGCCCTTTTCGCAACTTTTGATGCCCATCCAACATATGCGCTTAACAGTTCCGTCTCCTCACGTCGGACAATGTCCCCATCCATGGCCTGCATTTCTTCACGCAGCTTGTTCAGGACTCATTTTATTGAGTTTCTTCTCGGCGGCCTCGGGGGAGTTCGTCGAGAGAGCAATCGCAAAAGTATCGTCGCCGACGCGGTAATGATATTCTGCAAGACCAACATCTGTGTGTTTCCCTTTCAATGCATCGAGATGGTGGACGTACGCCAAGATCTCTGCAAAAAATCAATGCAGACCGAGTTGGTGCCAATTTCTCACACTCTGTTCGCTGGTCCCTTCGCTCCTCATGGCACAACCTCCTCCTCTACTCGGGCGAACGTCGTCCCCGCATCCCCGTCGACAACACCCTCCATGTACTCGATCTCGAGTTCACATCTCCGAGTCTATGACCCCCACATCTGTGTCTGGCCATGGGGCGGCCGTGGTGTAGACATGGCCACACTCGATCACTTCCAAGCCGGCATCTAGAAAGCCTCGCTCGATGCACTCGACACCGCAAGCACGACAACGCTCGCTTGGGAACGCCTCCCCGCTGTCAACGACGACTCGGACGCAGTGCCCGCATTGAGAAGCTACCACGCCTCTGCAGTATCCCACATCCCACTTCTATATCAGGTCTGTCAGCTGATACCGTAAGGCAAATCATATTCACGTATGCCTACGACCTTGCCACTGACACCTGGTACAGGCTCGCAGACGCACCCGCCCAACCTCGCGGCGGTACTGCCATCGCCGCTGTTACCCTCACCCCCGACTCTGAGCTCATTCGGTTTGGAGGTCCGTTCTATTTCTCCCTTCCCTCCACCATGTTCATGCAGTGACGCCGGGTTTTCGCGGGCTTCCAGGTCACACAGGTCATAGCTCCCCCGCTTGACGTCTACACGCCCAGCACCGACACCTACCCACCCCCGATCCTGAACATGGCTGCCCAGGAGCCCGCTCAGTACACGGTCTTGTCCCTTTCATGACGAGTACAGTCGCGAACAGGGAGCGTATTCCCATCGCGCTGCTGCATCACGGCGAAAGGGACGCCTCGTCGTCGGTCGGACACGCTGCGGCTGATGTCTTTTGGGACGATGCGTGGCTCATCCTCGTCACGTCCACGTCCACCTTCGTCGATCCCAAGTTTGCAGTGGAAGAAGTCGCGCGTCGAGGGCACGTAATGCATCCCATCATCAAACTGAATACACCAATGCCTTTTCGTGCAGTAGGCACCGCCTTGTCCAAACTCGTGGCTGGTTCTCTCTCGTGTCGTACGTCCGCGATGGACAAACACGGGTCACATTCACTGGGGGACTTCGTCCAAAAGTGTGGGTCAGAGACGTCGGGCACTGAGATCTGAGATCAAGCACGCGGTACAAATATAAGGAAAAGAATGGAACGTGGACAGCATATGGATAACGTACGTCTCGTGATATACAGTGTACCGCATAAATGCATACTCTTATCTATCTGCTCGCTCATTCGAGAACCCAAAACGAGGTGAACCTCACTATTGTCCGCATCAATCAAAGAGGAACATCAACGATGACCACTATAAACCACCCAGCGCAAGACCCAGCGCGTTGGAAAAGAATGTGTGTGCCGACACGACATCTACCCAGAGTCCTCAATTTGTACGAATTACCCGAATATGTATACCTTCACGCGTACATTCAATTCAATTCTCACCTTGCATGACCAGGAAGCTCCAACGGCGTATACCGTACATGTTTATCGACAGACGCTGCGCTGCACCACTCACAGCGCGTCGAGGCCACTGTACTTGTGGTATCTCGATCTTGGCCGCCTTTCGTCACATTTGCCTTTTGAACGTACACGATCAGCGGACGACTCCGATTGCGCCGTCGTATCGACTCCGAGCTATCGATCATCGATTCATGGACCATCTGGGGCATGGGTGAGGCAATGAGATCGCACGGGTTCTCAAGTGATATATCGGTTGAGAACAATACGCAGACATGATCGAGCAATGACACGATCCCATCATCCCGACAACACTGTACAGTACATTTTTGAGATACGATACAATGATACAATGACACCACAAAACAATATCATAGTCCACCCGAACTTGTATTCAAAGGCCTACATGGATGAATGGAATCCATGTGAGGAACGACGCTTCTCCACTCTCTCGAAGAATCCCAACAGCTTCGTGTAGCGCTCGTGCAGCATCCCGATAATCCGGCCTCGTGCCATTCCGAAATAAGTACTTGTATACTTCCCTCGCCACGATAGGCGCATGCCAGTCGCTGATCGACCACATCGTACCAATCACTCCACCATAACCCGCAAACAACATCCCTGCTGCGATATGGATCGCCTCATCAGTGAGATCCTCGTCACCCATCGCCGTCTGACAGGCCGACAAAAAGGCAAGCCCACCACGAGAACGCGACAGCCCGATGATGTCTGATATCTTCAAACGCCGTCCATTGGCAAGACAAAGACCACTATCGGTCGGCTTTGCGGCATCTTGGATTCCGTGGCATGCGAAATGGACCCAGTCCGCATCCTTCATCAGGCCGAGTACTTCCTCCACAGTGCCGACAGAAGATTCTAGGAGGGTGGTACGTGCTGAAGGCGAATTTCCAACTACTGTGCTGATGTGTTTCAATTCCCGTGCTACACCTTGAAGGTGGTTTTGACCGTCAGAGGGCGGCTGAGGGACAAAAAGGAGGCACAGATCGCCACTAGGTGCTATGGAAGGAGAGGGCGATCACGCAAGAATGCTGAGAGTAGGAATGTATGACGAAACCACGAAATTGGATACTTTGTGGCCGGGTGAGGAATACTGAGTGCCATATAAACCAGCTGCATGGATAGGAAGGAATACAAAAGGGCCAGTCGGACACCAAAAAATGCGTGATAGGTCCCCGAGAGTCTAATTGGAGAGATGAATGGGTGAGCTATGAATTCAAGTGACATGACAGCACATACTGAGAAAGCCAAGGCATCCAGGACTGGTTTGACGATTCCGTTCCACAAGGTGGATAAGAGGGATTCCCAACTGCCACCACCCCCTGTTGCCAGCTTCCCCTTCCTGTCGTCAAAGCGTGTAATACGAGCATGCCCGAGCAATTCCCGCAGGGTGTTCTGAAGACGTGCGGCCCACTGGAAATCGAAACCGGGAAGCGGGACATGAATTACATGATCCACGTTGGCAAGAAGGATCAATGCATCACATCGGGTTTCTGCAGCGTTGAGCATAACGACTGGTCCGGAGTGTGCTGACGCACGGAGCTGAGGAAAGTCTTTTGGGAGGAGGAACCGCTGGAAGCCAGGAAGGCGTCGAATCTCCTGAAGCAGTTTATCTCGTTCGATCGCGAGTGTACGGTGTCTATTAGCTTCTTGCTGAAACGTCTGTGTCGCACGTCGCATTGCATCATCTAATGTGGCTGACAGTTCCCGAAGTCTGCAGGCATGACCTGGATGAGCAGTCGACAACTGCTCATAAGAGCCGCGAAGCTGAAGGAGTTCCCCCCAGACGATGGAACGTCCTTGCTCGAGCCACTCCACAGCAAGTTCTGGAAATCCCGAGTCCAAAGCTGCAGCTGCAGCCTCGCGCACAACATCGGCACCTTGCTTGAGTTCTGCGTAACGGTGAGCAAGTTGGGGAAAGAGGTTAATGGCAATAGAATGTGCACAGAGGAGAGAGGGATGGTCCATATGTCGAGCAAATTCCGAGATGGGGCCCGTGGGAATACAGGAGATCGGAATCGCCACAACAACGCCACACCAAGATTCCCTAGTCGCCGTATCCAACACCGACTGTCTCCTCCGTCGTTTCGAGCCCAAACGCTCATCCTCCCACACATCGCTTCGGGCTTATCTCCCAGAAATTGTCCGCTTGCCTCCCACCACTGCTTGTCAGGTCCAAACACTCGCCTGCCACCTTTTCCGTGTCATTTCGAGCCCAAACGCTAGTCTACTGCTTCCATCATGTCATTTCGAGCCCGCCTCTCGTTTCCCTCCCCTCCGTGTCATTTCGAGCGTAACCACTCTGAGCTCGTCCCCCGCCTCCAACGCGTCGTTTCGAGCTCGAACGCTCGTCCTCCCACCTCAGCCACATCGTTTCAAACGCAACCGCTCGTCCCCTACGTCCAACGTGTCATTCCGAGCCCATCCGCTCGCTTCCCACCCTAGCTATGTCGTTTCGAGCGCCACCACTCGTCTCCCCCCTCTAACATGTCGTTTCGAGCGCAGCGCTCGTCCCCATGTCTAACACGTCATTTCGAACCTGTCCACTCGCCTTGCTTGTCCTCCCACCACAACCTCATCGTTTCGAGCCCGATCGCTCGTCCTCTCTCCTCAACTGCGTCGTTCCGAGCGCCACCGCTCGTCCACATGTCCAACGCGTCATTTCGAACCTGTCCACTCTTTTATCCTATTTACTACTGTAGCAAAAATCAGACAGGGGACCTTGCAAGCGAGGTAATTATGGCGGACATATTGCCGACGTTGATATACTTTTGCCCGCGGAGGTTGCAATCTCTGATTGTATCTTGAGGCGAGGCATGAACCAACGGGCAACACGGACGACCACCTGCTGCGTGTCAGTAAAGGTGACGAGAAAAGCCTGATGTAAAGACGGAATAGATTTAGGCGAAGTAGATACCCACTATCAAGATCCGTCGATCCCAATGGAGGTAACAATGTTGACACTGTCAGACCGTATCTAACACCATGTCAACCAGCTCCGACTAGTCTGTCGTACACACGACTGTCGGATACGTTCGAACTATCATTTATGTTTCAGACTCATCCGACCCCTACTAAAACCGTGAGGCTGCACGAGGCTGTCAATGCCAAACTCACCATCTAGTGCTATCTTCACTCTTGCTAGTATGCGCTTGATTTGCACCCTCGTCTCCAGTTTCTCGTTTGTTTCTGCAGGTCTTGCAGGCTATCACCCCGAGAAGCAACAACCCCCCGGCCCGTTTCTTAACCGTTTCAATGGTACCCCCAATGCCCTGCTGACACGGCAGGCTCAATCGACCTCAGCCTGGGCTGGTGCTGTGTTGGAGAATAACATAGTAATGTTTTTCTTCTAGACCGTGTGTCACTTGGTCTCATCTTGCCCTGTCCGCCAGGGAACCTACACACATGTCAGAGGCGGGTTCGTCGTCCCCCAAATTTTTGGCCCAGATGGCTCGGGTATCGCTATCGCAGTCGGTATCGACGGCTATAGTGATACGTGCAGACCTGAGCCCATGTTTGCGGCCGGAATCCATATAAAGAATACTGGTGATGGTGTCTCCATCGAATGTAAGTTAACATTAGACCCATGCATCAGTAACCTTTTTCACCCTTTTCATGTATAGCTTGGGGCGAGGCCTGGCCCGACATAGTGTACAATCCAACTCCTTCGACGTTCATAATCACCCCCGGAGACCTAGTCACTCTCAGTGTCACTGTCGACAATCCCCCCACATCTGGTACCTTCACCATCATAAACCATACCGGTCCTCATGGCGTGTCTCAGAGCTGGACTGACAGCCTGCCAATCTCCCCCAACTATCTCTGCCAGCAGAACGCAGAATGGATCGTCACATATGTCCCAGTCGAGGATTACAGTGACTTGCCCCTTGCCATCTTCGACGAAGTGATATTTCAAAATATCTATATCTCAACCCAGCCTGGGGGCTTTGAGCCATTTCATCCGAGTGAACGGCCCACCATCACTAACGTTGAAGAAGGCGGCAAGACTCTGACATCTGTGGCAGTTAGACAAGTTGATTCAGACGTATCCTACATCATTGATAGAATTGATGTGTAAATTAACTGTTGGAATTGGTGGAGCAAGCTCGGGCGCAACCCCGAGCGTCATCGGACCGCATCGAAACCGGCGCGCGCTGCCTTTTGTCTTGTCTACAGTTCGTTTGTCCATTTTAGTATCCATCTTATTGTTACAGCCTATCATAGTTACGACCGCTACTGGTCCGTGCATTCACTCCGTTTCTACCCGTGCTCGTGCGCAGATCTTGGCCCGAGCACGTCCGACCCCCGCCCCTCAAGGGGTGCAGACCTAGTAACTGCGTCAGACATGTCTTTGGCTCTGGCTGTTGCGAGTGGTGAACGCACACCCGAACTGGAAGTATCATCGACCTAGCAACGTCTCTTGCAAACATAGAGGACTACGACCAAGATCCTTGGCTACGACAATTAGATTGGAGACCCGTCCGAGTCCTTGCCACTCCCCGCACAAAGTCATCCCAGACGCCTATCCTCAAAGCGTCTAAACCCCAAGTCATCTGGCCAGTGGTATTGGGACCTTGCAAGACCAAATAAAGACCACACTTGACATCACCGTATGAAACCGCAATTCTCCGATCCTCCTCCGCCTGTCCTGGATGGGCCATCCTCTCTTTGATTCCAGGGAGCATGGATGGACATTTAGGGTCCGGAGCACCGCCAAATTTGCCACGCGTGCGCAGGTGCTCGGATTTTCAGATCCTACCGACCAGACGTTACGCGAGATGACGCGCGGAGATGCCGAGCAACGTCGGGAGTCCGCTCTCCAAGACGTTCAGAAATACGCCCATGACGGAACGTTGACGAGTCCTGGGGACGATGCCCAAGATGCGCTGGACATGAATGCCCAATGCAGTTACCGGATCAGCGCGCGCGATCGAATATTGAATCAGATGGTGGTGTGGCAGAACGAGCGGGTCGATATGCAATTTGCGCCGTCGTCGGACCACAAATGGGGTATGATCATTCCGCAGGTCATTACGATGAGCACTGTGACGCGTCGTGCAATCGAGAAGACGTGGTTGACGGCGAGCAATGCAAAGAAGAACCGTGTCGGGTCCGAGCTCAAGCCAATGGTGCGCGCGCCGCCGGGGTACGCCATCATCGGGGCTGACATCGACTCGGAGGAGCTTTGGATATCGAGCTGTATGGGTGATGTGCAGTTTGGTCTGCACGGTGCCACGGCGATCGGTTGGATGACGCTCGAGGGTACCAAAGCTGCGGGGACGGACTTGCACTCCAAGATGGCGATCATCTTGGGGATCTCACGTGACCAGGCCAAGGTGTTCAATTATTCGCGCATCTACGGGGCGGGAATGAAGCATGCTGTCCTGCTCCTCTTACAGTCAAATACAGCAATGCAACCTGAGGAAGCCAAAAAGTTGGCTGAGAACATGTACGTGTCGAACAAGGGCAAGAACACTCACCGGCCAGATCTGTTTGGACGCAAGTTTTGGTACGGCGGAACAGAGAGTTACGTTTTCGACAAGCTGGAGGAGATAGCGTTGTCGGATCGCCCGCAGACACCTACGTTGGGGTGTGGGATCACGGCTGCGCTTTCCAAGGAAAACTTGCTCGCAGAATTCGGGGTGGATTACATGACGTCGCGGATCAACTGGGTCGTCCAGTCATCCGGGGTAGAATCTCTTGCTGGTTTCGATGGATCATCTCACACGCACGTGCGACATCAGCGCGCGTTTCCTCCTTTCAGTGCACGACGAACTACAGTATCTCGTTTCCGAGGTGGACAAGTACCGCGCCGCGCTGGCATTGCAGATTGCGAACTGCGAACCTGTGGACGCGGAGTTTGTTCGCGTTCAAGTTAGGCATGGACGATCTGCCGCAATCCGTGGCGTTCTTTTAGGCGGTCGACGTGGATCGGGTGTTGAGAAAGGAGGTGGACATAACGTGTGAGACGCCATCGCATCTGTGGGCGATACCTCCTGGGGAAAGTATGGTTAATCGAAGAAATTTACTGGAACGGACAAACTGCAAAATTAAGATATTCCCGGACGGGCAAGGATTATGTCAGCCCGAATTATGGAAAGCCGGAAGTGCGCGCCCTAATTTGAAAATTTTCCAACCTGGCGGCAAACTAAATTGGGTAATCGTCGGGATGGGACTCCGAATACCTCCCGCCTGTTGACAATTGCACACGCAAAGAGTCAAACACGCATTTCGAGTAGTTGGATGCGAGTACAGAGTGTGAGAGTCCAAGATGTAATTGAAAAAATGTATTCATAGATTGCTCTCAACTTCATCCATTTTGACAAATGATGACAGTCCTGACTGTTCTGTGTTCCGGTCTCGGAACCCCTATTCCGGAACCCCTTCCGGAACTTTCCCACGCCTTCCGATCTCGGAACCTCCGGAACCACTTCCGGAATGTTCCCGCGCTCTCGGAACCTCGGAAGTGCGGAAGCACCGGAAGTACTATCACCCTTATCCGCTTAAACCTTATAAGGTTCTTTCAGGTTCATCACGGCAATATTGTAGGTAACATAATACGAGTATAGCCCCACCCATAGCATATATATACTTGCACCTCACTTACAAGCACCTCAGTCATTTCCGCCCATCTTAGGCACCGGCTGAGCATTGAGGAACTACTCCTCTCTCTCAGACTTTGTTACATTTTGTCCTCTTCATCCTCATCTGATGAGAAAGCATCAACCCATAGTTCAGGAGCAGCATCAAGAGCAATATTGGAGATGCCTTCATATTCGAGTGTGTCGAGGGCAGCCACATACTCCTCTGAAAATGATGAGAGAATAAATCTGAAAGCTGGTAATAATACTCACGAAGGCCCATACCATTCCCAACACTGCACATGTATCCCTCGACCTCGGGAAGGTCTTCCAGGCCTGGAATAAGAGAAAGCTCCATGTTGTCTTCAGGAAGATTCAGGAGGTCCTGCAGAGTGTCAAGAACAGGCTGTATACCTTCACACAGCTTCATGATGTAAAGATGCTAGTCCATGTGGTAGGACAAGTCCTACTGGATTAGCGTGAAAGAAAGGGACTCTTAGAAAAGTGGGGAAGAAGTAGAGAAGAAGCCCGAGGAGTCTGACTCAATAGTCTGGTCGAAGTCTGGTCATTAGCGGTAGAGTTGGTCGTTAAGTCCGGTAGTCCGGTCGACGGTAAGGACGACGGTGAAGAGAAGGAAAAGCGTAAAGACATTGGACAGTGAGTCGGTAGACGTTAGACGGTAGACGGTGACGGTAGACAGTGACGGTAGATGGTGATGGTGACAGTGACGGTAGTTGTGAGCCAAACGGAAGCTAATCATATTTTCCAATGTACAAACATTTATAGTCCGGGTATACCCAGACCCTAACTATGATCAAGGAGACTAATTTTAAGAGAAGAACGACCCATAGGGTCGGTGGCAATATGTATGTATCAGTACAAATGAAACCCAAAAGAGTTTAAGACAAACGGGACAGTACATTCGGTATAGCAGTCTTAGTCCAAGCTAGTCCGAGCTAGTCCAGTGGTACCGGACTATCCAGACATGCCCAGACTTCAATGGTCGGTGACGGGATATGGTATTAGGGGTTATAGGGGACAACGGAAGATGGAAGAATAAGGGGATACGAATGTAGAGACGTACCAGTCTCTACATCTGAGGGGGACTTGAATACTGACTGTCCTCAGTCAGGCACGTGGTGTGCTGACTAAGCGTTTGGAGTGTAAAAGCGGTGTGGACTTTTGACATGTCAAGTCCTTTTAAACTGTCTATCCCTATCTCTCCCCGCTCTTCTCATTCCACCATGATGTCTCAGTTTGCAAGCCAGGTTGATCAATACTGTGTCAAGGTTGACATGGGCCTCGTCAAGCAGTGCGAGATGCGCAAGAAGTTCGCCACGGCAACCAAGCGGGTCCAGACGGTGGCAAAGTGCCAGCCGGAAGACTGGGAGGAGTTTCAAGAGGAGATGGGGGCCTGGGCGAAAGAGTTCAGGAGTGCGATGGTGAGTGCTGTGTCGTCGCGGTTTATACGTTTCTAAACAAAAATCATCTCTCCTATAGGACGAGTGGGACACAGTGCGGCGGGAGGCCATCACCTTGTTCGTCGACACGGACCTCGACAACGATGTGGTGGCCATCATTGTGCAAGCTGAGCGGGTGCAGGCCGAGTGGGTGGCACGGCAGAAGGCACCGCCCGTGACTCAAGAGGCTTCGGCACCGGGGGCCAGTCAAATGTCTGAAGTGGAGGTTGAGGAGGGTGCAAAGGATCTAGTCCCTGAGCCGGAGAAGACAGGAGCATTGTCGGGAGCTCTGTAGGTCTCGTCATCTCTCAAGGTACGTGGTCTCGGAGTATCAAAGACCGGTCGCTAACGTCTATGCAGTGGGGACGGTCTGATAAGAGCAACGATGAAGAAGAAGGAATGAGCACGCAGTACAAGAGGACAATTGCCGCCGAGTTGGCAATGCCATGCCCCCCACCTGTCGTCAAGGCATGCGACAGCTGCAAGAGGGCCGGTGTAGCGGAGGCATGCTCGAAGGGCACCAGCATTGCATGCCAGCGCTGCAATCGCCTTAAGGTGAAGTGCAGCTGGACGGCCGGGCGACACGCTCCTCAGAGGAAGACGACGGTAGTGGTAGTGCTCGAGGGGATGAAGGGTAAGTCCAAGTTGTGTTACTTTTGTTTGTGATCTCGTCTGATGAGTGGGGTAGAGGTGAGACTGGTCCGGGCCACAGCCAAGGCTGGCCCCAGCAAACGGGCCAATTCGCCCATCGTACTTGACACTGACGACGATATCGAGGAGGACGAAACACCTGTCAAGAGTAAGGGGAAGGGGAAGGCACCGGCAAAGAAGCCGACTGGCCAGACACCGGTTCAGAAACAGTGGGACGTCCTCGCTCGCCGGCTCAACGCACTCCACTCCCGGATGTACCAAATCTGGGCTAACCTCAAGGTGCTGGAGGTAGAGCAGGACGAGGTGCTGGTGGAGGTGAGCGATGTGGTGGGGGAGCTGGAGGAACTGGACATCTAAGTCTGGGCTAGTAGTCGTCGTTCTGCCGTGCCTGTACGATAGTCCGTTTATGTAACATTTTCTGTCTGGTCGAGGAACAAGTGAATCAGCGAGAAGAAAAGAAAGAAAGAAAGAAAGAAAGAAGGAAGGAAACAGGTATAGTAAGAGATGCTAGCGTGTTGTGCGAGTTACCGCTCGGCTTTGCTTCTTTGGTCTACTTGTTCGCATCTATGCCTACTGGAGTAGCCTCGGTCTATCAGTCGTCTTCAGTCTTGAATGGTCTAGTTCAACGGGCGCGGTGTCTCGAGGCGCGGTAGAAATGAAGTGAGTCCGGTGTTCATATACATGAGACACGAGAATGGAGGGGAAGAGAGAGATCTTTTTACGAGTGTTTTTCTTTCAATGGTTTTTTATTGGTTGAGCCTAGTATCGTCGGTTCTATTTTTCTCTTTTTATGAGTTGTGTTTTGTGGGGAGAGAGAGAGTCACTGGTCTAATCCCAGGGTAAAATGGAGGCTATGGTATGCGGGGTAGGTAGTCCGGACTAGTCGGAGTCGAGCTCCTCCTTGTCCGGTGGTTGATCGCCAAAATCATCGACGTCTGCTTCAGCCAGTCTGTCCAAGTTGTCGTCATCTAAACCAGTAAGGTCAGTAACCGGGACTTTAGAATGGATGCGGGGGTAATAGGGAACAAGACGGAATGCTGCATATCACAGCTTTGAGACTGCGCCGTCCAACTCCGCTAGGATGTACGATCCTCCGGTAGTCTGGTGAAGGATTACCATTGGACTGAGGAACCTTGGCTTTGTCTTTCGGTTCAGCTCCTTTTCGATGCGAGTGTTCCGGACTAAGACCAGACTCCCTGGACAGATGTCGAAGTCTTTGATCCAGTTTTTGAACACTGCCTCAAAATGCTTGATTGACTCGAAATGAGCCTTGAGGACATGGTCGCAGATAGACTCCAAGTCCTCCTGATGCTTCTGGAGCTGACGGGCTCTCCAAGCAATTAGTCCGGATGGGGACATTGGGTCTGTATCTGGTGGGGGGACAAGGAAGGTAGCTTCTGCGATGTCAAAGGGGAAAAGGGGCTCAATGCCATGAACCATGAAGTATGGTGACAAACCGGTCGAGCAGAGTATCATTACTCGCTCGGCCCAAAAGACCGAGTGAGCGGCAGTATGCCAGCATAACTCCCCCCCTGGGTAGTTTTGATGATGGCCTCCCGGACATCGTAATGACGCCGTTCGACAATACCGTTAGCTTGGGAATTGTAGGGGGAGATCCGGATGTGTTGGATACCATACTGGTCGGCAAGGGTGTCTAGGGCTTGGACGAAGGCGGGTCCATTGTCAGTAACTATTTCAGATAGAGGACCCCATCGACATAGGAGGTCCTCGAAGATGAAAGAAGAGAGAGAGGAGGCATTTTCCGAATGCAGCATATGCCATTCCGGGTAAGCAGACAATGCGCAGTGGGCCTGGATGATATACTGATAGCTGCCAGACTGGGACATCTGTATGGTGTCAATATGGGCCTTGCGGAATAGTCCACTGATCACCGGTATGGTCGGCGGTATATGGAAACGGTTGGTCTGCTGAGCTTGGCACTCATGGCAGGTCCTGACAAACCATTTTACATCGTCGATGAGCATTGGCCACCAGAAGTGAAGCAGGAGCCTGGTCCGGACTGTATAAACTCCCTTGTGCCTGAGGTTGTCATGGGCTTCCTTGATCAGTCCATACTGTCGATGCTCCGCTATGACTAACTGGTGATGTCCATGTGGTTCCCTTCACCATAGAGAGCCGTGGAGGACGAAGTATTTGGTGGTGGCATTGACGAAGGACTGGAAATCTGCATCGGAGAGGTGAGTAGGTCGCTCGCGAGTTTCGAGGAAACCGTGGATTAAAGCAATCCAGGCATCGCATGCGACGGCCTTGGTAGACCGGGGCATAGGGGGTGAGTCCAGTGAAGGGTCCGGCTTGATGGCAGATGAAGAAAAAAGAGGCTGGTAAGTATTGGGAGGAGCAGTGTAACCGGTAGGTAAAAAGGAGCCTTGGTCCGTTGAAGGCAAAAGTGGACGGTCGAAGGAGGAAGTGATGCATGCAGTAACCACAGCGTCAACAAGTGGGGGCACTTGATCATTGAGTAAGGTAATGCAAAAAGAATAAGAGTCATCTAGCCAATCTTTGACGCCATCATCCTCAGGGGGATCATCATCGGAATGAGGCCATCTAGATAGACCGTCCGGCCTGGTGTGTTTAGCAGCCGGGATGTGACGAAGTTCAAAATGGAAAAGAAGGATACTGGCAATCCACCAGTTGATGGTTGTGTTCGGCTGGAGGTCAGGGTTATTAATCATACCCTTCACGTATTTCACGTCCATCTCCACGACGAGATTTGGAATGCTGAAGATAAATACATGGACTGCTCAGAGTGCCCGAAACAGTCCATATAGCTTGAGCTTGGCCTGTGAATAGTGGCTCTCAATGCTCGTGAGGCTAATTGAGCAGAACCGGTTTGGATAGCACTTGCCATCCTCACCTTCCTGCGATAGAATGAAACTGACCGCGATAAGAGAGGTGTCCACGGCAAGAACTACCTCCCGGCTGGACAAATAGTCCAGGCGGCGGAGTGCCAGAGACTGGATGATCTTGTCCTTTAGATGGTTCATTGCGGTTCGCTGGGCCTCCCCCCATGCGAAGAGAGTACCCTTTCGTGTTAGGTCAACCAGGGGACGAGAGACAGCAGCGAAGTTTTGAATGAAAATACGGACTACACCACAGGTCCTGAGAAACCCACGGACTTGTGTGAGGGTCTCACATTCCAGCCAGTCACGGATTTTCTGGACTTTGTCTTTGTGTGCGATACGTCCGTCAAAGGTGCACTTGTGCCCGACTATGGTGGCGTCCAGGGCGGCAAGGACAAACTTCTTGGCGGAGACTGTTGCATTGATGTTTTGGAGGCACTGCAGGATCCTGTGGACAATGGTTAAGTGATTCCAAATAAACTTCCAAATGCCCATGTTCTCCAGGATGGTCTCAAAGGAACCATCCGGTCCTTGGGACTGGGTCGTTTCGGTTTTGACTGGTAGGTCGTCGATAAACGGCATGGTGTGATGTGGTATTTCATCCTGTAAGATAAAGGCCATATCGGCTTGGTAAATCTGGATGGCGTTAGTATGACCCATTGGAAGAGTAGTGAGATGGTGGGGGCCAAGCAGACTATTGAATGTCATCATGTCCCGTGACTCGATATGCAGCGGGCACTGGTCATAGCCTGCGAACAGGTCCATCATACCTTAGACCGTGTACCCGCCGAACGACTCGGCAAGGTGCTCGACAAAAGGAGGGACAGATGAGTCCTATATAGTCATGGCATTGAGGGGTTGGAGGTCGTGGACTAGGCGCAGAGTCTTACCGTCCTGCTTGAGCACGCAGAACCAGCGAGACCAGTAAGCCGCAGCGGATGGCTCATAGACACCAGAGGCAATCTGGTCCTTGATGATCTGGATGGCTTGGTCCCATGACGATGGTGGGATCGGAATGTTGCGTAAGATCCATGGGGTGTGAGGTACGGTGGGGATCTTGACCAGTGGAAAGTATCGTTTGTCGAGGCGTCCTCGCTCAGTTGGAATCCAGGCAAAGGCGGCTTCATGATTGAGGACAATCCACCAGATTAACTTGAGCCCCTCTGGCCAAAGCCAGTTAGCAGGGTTGAGGTTGAGTTTATCTGATCGTTCCTGTGTAAAGCGATCCCCTGGTATGAAGTCCGGAGGGTGAGTGGGTAGTGGTATAAGTCCGGCGAGAGGATCGTCTGGTAAACGGCGCAGTATGTGATACTCCTCCTCAAGAGGGGCCACGACTGACTGGATCTTTCTGGCTACTGGTTTGTAGGCCAGAGAATGAGACGTGACATCGAAGATGTAAGTAGAGTTAAGTGCAAGGGTATGAACAGGTGATAGAACGGACTGCATGGATGATAAGAAGGGGTAGGTAGAAGAACGGACCGGTTGCCCTAACTCCAAAGGTAGACCGGTCGAAGAAGAAGAAGAAGAACCGGAAGGACCAGTATGAGTGGGTGCGGTGGCAACTGGCAAGGATGAATGCAGAGCAGTAATCATGTTAAAATCTCCCCAGCCTTTCGGTGACTCATTGAAATCTAAAAGCCCATCTTGACAATGGATTGGTGGTTAGCGCAGAATAGACCTTTACGACACCGGGGACATCCTTCTGTCCAGGGTCGAGTCGGTAACTTGTATTCTTTACCAGAGTTGGGGTCGTGGAGTTTAATAGTCTGTGCACCATCAGGGAAATCGTCAGTGGATGTGCTCATAAGACAATGGAATGGTCAGCCAAGTAAGAGGTCGAAGTTAGCCCTAGGGACTACTTGTACCTGGAGGCATACTTCACCAGCACCAAAGTCCAGGTGAAGGTTCTCGAGTACACCGATTGTCGACTCCGTGCTGGTGTTAGCGTTTGACATGGTCATTACGTGGTCTGACCGGACCGGTAGACCGAGCAACGTCCATACCCATTTGGGCATGGCGACGATCTCCGATCCAGTATCGAGTACAGCAACGATAGTCCGGCCGGCTTCAACGACTCTAGCTTCGAGCGATCTTAATGGTATGCTGTGGTGAGCCACAATGAGTCTGTCATTGCTCCAGTGAACACAGTCTCCAAATTCCCGCTCCATGGAGCCGGGGTCTTTGCCAGCTAATTCGTTAACCTGTATGATGTTAGTAGATACAGGTATACGCTTGGTAGTAGCTAGCTCCTGGAGTTGTTTGCGAAACTCTGGGGCCACGGACAGGAGTTCCTTAACTGGTATGGGGATGGTGGTCTCGAGGACTCAATCAACGATACGCTTAGGAGCGGCATCGTCTTCGAGAAGGAACATATATCTAAACTGCCCAGCTGGGGCAAATGAAGAGTTGTTAGCTTGTTCGGGTCTGACCGGAATGGTACTTTTAGAGGAAGAAGCGGTGGGTTGAGTAGTAGGTGGCGCCTGAGCCGTAGGTTGTGAGGGTACAGGAACAATAACGCGTGCTGCCTCTACTGCCGGAGAGACGATTTCTTCAGCAACCAGGGCTGGGCGAGGACCAGGACGACCGGTCCTGCGAGGTGGCATCTCGACACCGTCGAAGCGAAGCTTGGGGCCTTTGGGCTTAGCCTTATCTGCTTGGAAGGATGCCCAAGCTCGAGCGATATATGGTTCGAAGTCCGGGTAACCGATCACCGGTGGTTCATTGTCGTCCGAGTCATCGACCGAAAGCAAGAAGACCGATGGTTCAATGTCTAGGATGGCATCAGTGTCAGGGTAAGTAAGGGAAACGATGCCTGTGGTGACAGTGGGAATGGGGGTGGCTACGGTGGTCATCGCCAGGGGAAGACGGTCTAGACAGTCCTTTAGACAAGCAGGGTAATAGGGCTGTGCGACAGGTGCAGCGAGGTGTGTGGGTGGTAGAAGCATGCAAAGAGCTGAACTGGTGAGTAAAAACTTGGTAGCCTCCATGGTGTCTGCAACTGGGTAAGGGTTGGATGGATGATGGGTGGATTTCATGATGAGGAGACGTTGTCGGACTTGCGTTTCGAGGTGCTCCAGTAGTCCGGAGAGGAAGAGGGCGTCACGGTCAAGGTCCGAAAGCTTCCTTGCTCAAATGAGGAGCTTTGCGACCTTCAGGAACTTACGTTGATACTCTCCTAGTTTGTCAATTGTTCGCATAGGCTTTACCCTGAACTCCTGGACGAGGTACTGGATATCCGCCCTGCAGTATCGGTTAGCTCCTTCGCATCCGGGGTACGTCCCTTTGATGGCGGTTGTGAAGTCTGCCCATATGGCTGGGACGGTGGTCGCTTCATCAAGCAGTTCCCAACCTTCGGCTTCTTCAAGGTCGGCATATCGTATAGCGGCGCGAATGGTCTCTGCTTGATTAAGACTGGAGGTGGTAGCGAGTTGTTTAACATCCTCAAGGAACCGGGGAAGCGATACCGGAGTCTTGCTGTCGAATTTGGGGGTGTTAGCTGTTCCTTGAAGAGGGATCTGAGGTCCAGCGTTGGCCATAGGTGCTCTTGGTGCTGGAGGTTGAATGGGTAAATGGTTCAGTAAGGGAAGAGGTATATGAGAGTTAAGACTGGGTAGGGGAATAGGAGTGGACGATGGTCCAGACGAAGTAAGGCTTGATGGTGATGATATAGAGCAGGCCAGAGTAAAGTCCGACGGTAGGGGACAGTCTCAGATGGAAGCGGTAGATGGATCTAAGAGATATGAGAGGGACAGCGAAGATGATTCGGAAGAGGAGTTGGATGATTCTGACAATGTCGAAGGGTCAGATGAGAGCAGTGTGAGTGGTGAAGAAAATCAGGAAATGGGAGATGCGGTGTTCCTTGGTGGAGTCGAGAATATATATGCTCCGGGCAGTTGACCGTCCGTGCTAGGGCGCTCGCTTAGTTCACCCTGAGCTTCGTTAGTGCAGGCAGTGTGATGGGTCTGGGCCTGAACAGGTTCCGGTGACAGGTCTCTAACCAAATGCAGCGACAGAGAGGTGGAATGGGAAGTGCTGGACCTATTAGACTGGTCTCGTGTCGGTGACAAGTGGTACGGGTTGTAACCTGTCAAGGGACTAATTCCTAGGTTGGCTAGAGTAGGGAGGTCGAGTCAGTTGTGCTGAGTGTTGTTGGGTGTACCTGGCTGTAGGAGTTCGGACTTGTCACCGATTTGCAAATTCCGGAAGTAGTCGAGGAAGTTTTCGAGTTCTTGGCGTTGAGTTGTAGGTCGGAGACTTCTTTGTCTGGAACCCCGTTGTGAGTCCCTCGCGGTGGGCTCCAGTTATAAAGATGCTAGTCCGTGTGGTAGGACAAGTCCTACTGGATTAGCGTGAAAGAAAGGGACTCTTAGAAAAGTGGGGAAGAAGTAGAGAAGAAGCCCAAGGAGTCCAACTCAATAGTCCAGTCGAAGTCCGGTCATTAGCGGTAGAGTCGGTCATTAAGTCCGGTAGTCTGATCGATGGTAAGGACGACGGTTGTCAAGTCCAGATCCTCCGGGTTCGAGTCTGGCGAGATCCGAGAGAGATGGTAAAGGGAAATGGAGGTTCGACTGAAGTCGACGGAGGTGTGGAGGTGCAGAGGTGCAGAGGTGCAGAGGTGCAGAGGTGCAGAGGTGTGGAGGTATGGAGGTGTGGGGTGCAGAGGTACGGAGGTGTAAGGACATTGGCGCAGGACTTATGTGTCACGCCCTTGTCAAGTCCCGTGTCCTCGTATTTAGGGTAGAGAAAGAGGGAAATGAAGTCAGACTCAAGAGGAGGTGACTTAGTTAATTTTCATACTGAAGGTATGACAGAATATTACAGGGGATTTATATACTACTCGAAACCCGGAAGAAGTCCAGATCCGAGACTAATGCACGAAGGCGATGTACATTGGATCGGAATGATGAACAACGGAACACGGAGCACAGCCAGGATGGGCTGTACCAATCAGGAGGTGAAAATGTAGACTAGAATGGAAAAAGGTTAATGTAGGTACAAGTACGGAGTCGCAACTCCGTAGATGTCCATTACTCCTTGGTCAAGATTCCCCGAAGTACTCCGGAGTTGACCAGAGTTGGACTTGATAATTTCTGGGTCGTGACAATGGTGAAGAGAAGGAAAAGCGTAAAGACGTTGGACAGCGAGTCAGTAGACGTTAGACAGTAGACAGTGATGGTAGATGGTGACAGTGATAGTGACAGTGACAGTGACAGTGACGGTAGTTGTGAGCCAAACGGAAGCTAATCATATTTTCCAATGTACAAACATTTATAGTCCGGATATACCCGGACCCTAACTATGATCAAGGAGACTAATTTTAAGAGAAGAACGACCCATAGGGTCGGTGGCAATATGTATGTATCAGTACAAATGAAACCCAAAAGAGTTTAAGACAAACGGGACAGTACATTCGGT
>JBBPNA010000281.1:0-34237 GCA_038090555.1 Boletus subcaerulescens | reverse complement strand
GATAAGGTCATGTGACTGATCACGTGACTAGGCATGTGACTGCTGACGTGATAGGGATCACGTGACTTGATAAGATAAGAGTTGCAAGGGTTATCTGTTAAGACTTAGCTATGTGGTAAGCGATAAGGGGTGAAGACGAGAGAATAAAGGTTGCGAGTTATAGTGTCTGTTACAATAATATTATAATATAAAGAACAATGTAATTGTCAATTTCTTACCACCTGGTAAAAGTTATGAAAGACCATCTTTATGATTTATTATAATACTCTACACAAAAGAAAGGAAATAAATATAAATGATATATGCATTCAAATTATATTATAGTAGTTATTTAGTAGTGGAATTCAATTATTACATTATAATTATTACTAATATCAGATAATATGACAGAAGTATAGCATTTATTTCAAGGGGGAAAATGATATACATATTATAGCAGTAGTTAAATGAATGATAATATTTCTAATAATGAGATTGGTTGCAGCAATGCTAATCCATTTATAATTATTAGAGAATGAAAACTGGCTTGAGTTTTGAGACTGGGAACTGTGTCCTTTGCAGAAAGGTATAATGTATCTGGTTTCGGTGGATTAAGGACATTGGCACAGGACTTAGTTTTGCACCCATGCCAAGCTCACAGGTCCTTGCATTTCAGAGGATGGTGATACAAGGTATTAGATAAGATAATGAGGTGGCCAGAGATTAGTGTGGAGATAGCTGAATAGGTGAACAGGATATGACCCCAATCTGCTCATATTTTAACAGTCTATGATTCCCTTTGTGGTTTATGAAGTAATTTCTTGATTAATCCCCTATGCTTATATAATAAACTCAGTGCTGCAGTACCAGTCTGCTCTGCATGAGGTTGACCTGTATATAGGACAACTTGGACAAGGACCCTTCTATGAATCCTCTCAAGGCAGGCTAACATACAAGTAATGAGCTGACTACATGAGGCTAACCTGTTTTATATCGGACAACTCAGATAAAACCCCTTCTATGAAATCCCTCAATGTAAGTTGACATAAAATAATGAGTTGACTGCATAAGGCTGACCTGTGAATAGAATAACTTGGACAAGGACCCTTCTCTGGATCCCCTCAAGGCAAGCTAACATACAAATGATGAGCTGTCTGCATGGAACTAACCTTTATATAGGAAAACTCAGGCAAAATCCCTTCTATGAATTCCCTTAATGTAAGTTAACATATTAATAATAAGTTATCAGTATCAGGCTAATTTTTGTATGGGACAACATGTCTTCTGAGGTATGCATATACTTCATGGCAAGTATCATTTATTTCAATTGACAACTTTGAATATATTAGATGTCTTTAGCCAATAAAGAGGACTTTTTGTCTTCTCACTTCAGAGAAACCCCATCTTCAATGGTTGTGGAAGAAACTGAGTTGTCTTTGATTGTAAGAGTATAATGGTTATTATATGAGTAACAGAAATGCTGACTTTTGAGTCTTGATAGTCCATTGAGCAGATCACCCTCACAACACTGCAACCATCAGAACCCACCTTCCCAGTCACAGTAGCTAGTGAACCCACCTTGTCCATGATTCATATCTGGATAGCTTAAACTTAGTTGTCAATACTGAGTTCTGCTTTCTAGTTTGTCAAATCTGCCAAAAGGCCATTCAATCTACTGCAGGATGTGAGCATATCAAAACAAAGCATAAATACCTTCTCCAGGCATATAATGAGAAGAAGCATATGATGGCCATTGCAAGACTTGGTGTTGCATTAGCACTACCCTCTCACATTGAGGGTTCTAGGTCTATTGTGCATGGCTTAGCTTTGAAGGATGCTACATACTGTGAAGAGTCTTCTACAGTGATGACCAACCCTAATAACATGCAAGGACATCATCTAGCAAAGCACAAGGATATTCCCACACCTAGAAGTTGGAAAAAATGTCAAGCACAAAGGCTAAAGCCACAGGGTAGTGGTTGCAAAAAGGTATAATATATCTGGTCTCATCAATCCTCAAGGCATTCTTCACCCCATTGAGAAGACAGCTGCAGCTACAAGGCTGTGTGAAGATATGATCAATAACAAAAATTAGGACATATACTACCTTCCTAATCATACTGGCACTGCCAGAGATGTAAGCCTTGACTGTGTACTGTTTCATGCAGCTTTCACCTTTAACTATGTCTTAAAGGGAAATATACTATTTGCAAATCCAATATTCCTTGAATACTATGTTTAATTCTGGTACAAGCATATAATATTGCCTCTTCAATGTTTTAAGCTGGATAGCAACAATACAATATGGGCCAGACCTCCCATTTGTCTCTTCATCTCTTCCACAACTGCCATAAGCAATACATCTATTCTTTGAATAGAGATTTAAATCAGTATTGCTAGTTGGCTTGTTCATATGTAATATGAAAATGCATATTAGAGAAAAAGTTCACAAGTATTATTATGCTTAATTAATCCTAACAGGTTTAATAGATATGAGGCTAACAGAAAGATGGTCTTGGAGCTACTCCAAAAAAAGTCAAACAAGCAAGTTGAAATCTGCAAAGCCAAATATCAGCAACTTCAAATGAATGCCATTTTGGAAGCCAATGTGATCTATCCTATTGTAAGCCCATTATCTTTACATATTTTATTGAAGCATTGTCTTGAGGTGGGCAATGACAACACCAATCTGCTCACCTTTTCATGCTGTAGCTAAATCCTCACTTATCGCTTTGGCCAATTTTAAGAAATAAAGCTGATGAAGTTCCCAATCTTGTGATGGATTTTCTGGATCCCAGGCTGCTTTCAGGTTCTGCTTGCAGTGAATGGCATTTTCAGAAGACCTTTTGAAACACTGTTTGATGAGAAAGTCTGATTAGTTCAGCACATGCAACAACATGATACTACTACCACCAATAAACCTTCAAGATGTTCAAGCACCTCTGAAACTGCATGTCCACTGAAACCAAGACCCAACTCAGGTGATATTGTCAGCTTGACTTGTAGTTATCCTCATGTAACTTGAGATATGATTGTAGCTGTGCATTCTGATTGCCCAATATGTTTTTCTTAGTGATTGTACTCAAATCTTCCATCTGATCCACAGCAGGTGGTTCATCATTTGTAGATTGTGGCTGTACATCAATGCCATCAGGCTAAGTTCAACTACACTTTGGGAACTTAATCTTGAGACATGTCTCAAGTTCAGATGTTAAGTGCTCTTGAACAGCCCAAGCACTTGTCATCTCCAACAGTGTGAGTCTTACTCTGTCGCTCACATACAGTTCCCATAGTTCATCAGCAAAACACCTATTTTCACACAGTGAGGTCCCTTATTGTACAGCATTTTCAAACAATATTGGAAAACATGTTTTTGAGTGTTCCTTTGTCACTTTTATTCATCATGGAGCATGTACAGGCACTTACAGTGCCCTATATTAATATATTTTCATGAAAAAAAATCTGGCCTGTACACACTGTATAGCACTGTACAGTGCTGTACAATAGGGGACCTCGCTGTGTGAAAATGGATGTTTTGCTGATGTTGCTTTATCAAAGCTTCTGCACTCTTTGCATAGGTGGTATCAAGCCAAGAAAAGGGCATTCTGGATAGAGCATAGAATAAAACATAGAAAAACTTCTTTAATCTTTGGTATGCTTCCAGTGCTTGGTAATGGTGCCAATGGTGATAGCACTAGATGTTTGTGACCTGCTTCTGCTGTGACACCTCCATGTGTGAGCACAGAGCTTGAGAATCTGAAATGAAGATGCAGATCTGTTTCACATACTCTGGGTCTCTAAATGCAGCTGGATTAACTTTGATAAGACCTGATGTTTGTTGATATAGCTTTCCATTGCTAGCAATTTCAAGCAGCAATGGGTACATTGTGTCAACAGAAACATCTTTCTGCACAAGAACATGACACTTGCCTTGCTTAATAAATCTAAACCAAATTTGATGCCCATAAATGTGCATAGAGCATGTGCATAATTATACCACATGGAGGGCTGAGATTTGACACCAACAGCTGCCATTGGCTTGATCCACAAGGTGATCTGGGTACAATTGTGTGTCAGTCCAATGCTGTACATGTTGTCAATGTGCTTACCTCTTTGATTGCATCCTTGATACTCTCTAATTGTTGGCCAAGAGTATATATGAAGATCTTGTTTGAAACTGAATAGTATTGTAAAAGGCAATCAGGATAGACTTGTTCTATCAGCCCATGCTTCAATGTGTTTAATTTGGTGGGCATGGCATGTATGATGGCATCATATTGAGGGTTCTTCAATATGTATTTCTTGGTCACCTCTTGTGTACCCTCAGCCAGTTCAATGACTTGTGTCCAGTAGTGCTCGAGATGGCTTGTATATTGCTCATCCTTGCTTGTTTCAATGCTTGCAAAAAAACTTGCTGACAAACACCTCACCCTCCTTGACTCTGACAATAATGTTATCCAAATAGGTTTGCATCCAGTTGTTGAAAAAATACTTGTCCAATATATTACAGGCCTGTTTGGAAAGAGGTAATGCCAGTTCTGGTTTCAGTTATTGATACTCTTCATAGAATGCTTTTGTGGCTTGTTTAGAGGTGAGATCTTTGAAAACATTATTGAAAGCAACAGGAGTGCAAGGAAATTCAAAACCCATGTTGACTGCTGCACCACCTGCTGCATACCTATTTAAAAAAATGTTAATTGATCTGACAGTGACTGATAATTACTACTTACATTTGCAAAAATGGGATACCAGGATATAATGTGCTCCACACTGAGATCTAATTTATTATCAATGCACAACTAAAAGTGAGTATATCTGAACAATTCAAGAAGATCCTTGAATAGATCAAAGTCTCTGAGCAGTCATGCTACTGGACTCTTTCCAATGGTTTTCAAGCTCAGATCTATGTAGTGCATTTATGATAGTATGGAGTGCATCAATATCGCTATCCTGGTGTGTCGGCAGCAAGTGATTTTCTGCCAATTGATGTTTAATCAAAGCACAATTAGCTGTTTTGAGATTATGTTTGTCAATTCAATGATGAGAATCAGTGTTGCATGTTCTAGCACAAGAACATGCTGCTTACTGAGGTCAATAAAACATACTAACCAAATGCCATCTTGTATAATGGCCTGTTTGGCACATACAACAGTCTCTTGTAAACCAAGGATCTTGTTGTCAGAAGCCTGGTTGTGCAACAATTCTTCTTTGGCCTTTGAACTTATAGGTAGATGTGTCGGACTTCAAAATGGTCCTACATATAATGAAAGTGATGAATCATTGCCATTGTACAATATACTGGCATTGTTGACCACATCTTCTTTCCATTGAACATGGTTTGTGTAGATTCCAGATTTCTTTGGCTCTAGAGATGCTGTTTGAATGTCCGTGTGATTGACTCCCACATAAGAGCATTTTCAATGATCCTATTCTGTAGACTGTTGGTAACAACACCACCCTTAAAGTTGTACATAACTTCATTGTTGATTTCATGCAAATTAATCTTCTGCTGCCCCATAGTAGGTCCATATCATCCATCACTGTTATAAGGGTGTAACCCAGTGTCACCTCTTGAATGATTATGTTGACCCTATCCAACAGTTTCTGAACCTCGCTCTTTGCTACATTGTCTATATGGGGACCTACAATAAGAGTGTTAGTTAGTCTTGTTCCATGTATGTTTTATCGAGAACACACTAATATATTTCACAGACTGTTGACAAATCAAATACATCAGATGTATGTTCATGCACTAGAACATGTGAGTGTGTATATATATACCTTTTTCTTGCCTGAGTTTGTTTTTGCCTTTGCTTTTGCTTTTGCTTTTGCTTTTTTCTTTCTATGCATTCCAGTCAGTTGGCTTTATTTTATATACACAACAATATTTGTCATATGGCCTACCTGCATGGTAGTATCTTTCTGTGCTTTGTTCTTGTCATTGTTGTCACTTGTTTCCATGTCCTAAAAAGAAATGTATTCTTATATTATATATCACATACATGATCTGTTGTGTTGTCTTTCTTCTATGTTTACCATTCAAATTAGTACTATGAAATTCTAAACCATATGTTTCAACAACTCACCTGCTTGCACTTCCCTTATTCAACTGTAGTTGTGCCTTCTGTTTCCCTTTGCCTTTGGGTGTCTTATTATCTGTCATCTCCTTTTCCTATTCAAGGAATATGAATGAGAATTGTATATCATTTGCTTTGTAACCCACTGCATTTGATATATTATTGTCTGATGCATCTGCCTTTTCATCATTTCATACACATTAGCATATTCTAACATCAGAACACATATGTATATTGTATATATCTGGTCATTCTCTGAATGGCTGGACTCTGATGCACTCTTTATCATAGGTAATATATTTCAACAATTAGAATATAATACCTACCTGATCCATAAAAGTAATAGTTTTCTTGTTGTGGATGACACTTGCTGCTTTTCCTGGATTGTCTATTTTGACAATGTCTTCATTCTAAATAGCATTAGCAAACATGTTCTGGTACTAGAATATGCTTGTATATAAAACTCACATCATTAGAGGCAGATACACCAGACTAGTGTTTAAAAGTCCAGTTGACAACTGGCAACTGGACTGCAGTTGCAGTTGTGATAAGTTGACAACCAATCCAGTTGCAGTTGCAACACTTCAGACAACCAAAAATATCAGTTGCAACAGGTTGTAACTGGTTGCAACCAGTGTACAGCCACACCTCTTATTTAGTATAATTTCTTCAGAATCTATAGTAATTCATTTCAATTTTATTCATCTATATTGATTTCATAACATTTCTACAGACCTACTAATGACATGCATGTTTAGAATGGGCATATCTTATGACTGCATTGACCCATCTGGATAAATATTAGGTCATCGGAAGGCTCATAGTCAGTACTACATTCTGTGTGACTACCATGAAGCATGATGTCCACAGGATAGGTGCAAAAGGACCAGTCCTTCAAAAACCAGTTGTAATTGGTTGGCAACTGATCTAGGACTGATTTGGACTGGTTTTCTTTGGTCCAGTTGCTGGTTGCCTGTGCCTGGTACTTTCCCAGAACTGGTTGCAGTCTGGTTGCCTAGTTTGGAAGTAAGAAACTGGACTGGACCAGACTTGAAAACACTACACCAGACTCACTGTGGGAATGGGATTTTAACCATAGCCCAACCTAGTTTTGATATAGCCTGTAACTAGGTAGCTCCTGTTAGTCCTGTCTCACCAGACCCAAATTCAAACCCCCGAAACAGCGAGAAAATCTCAGAGTAAACCAGACCATAATGGAATGACAGATATCCACAAGGTTTCATATCTCCACCCCCTCTAGCTATCCCATCTATCTGGACATTAACTCAAGTCCAATCACTCTTTCTCTTACAATCTGGAGGCTCTGATTTTTCTAACCACCTCATCAGCTTTTTTCTTCTAAGTCTCACTTGTCATAACATGCCCTCCTATATTCACTTTCCAGCAGATCTTTTCGAGCATAAGATAGTCCTAGAAGTACCTCTCAAACATGAAGAGATCTACTGTTTTACTTGCAACCCAAAGTTTCTGGGCCCTCTGGTAAGTTCTTCCCTTGATGAGTAAACCTCCTAATACTATATCCATAGACCATTTAAGTTCAGCCGTCACCTATCTTTATCCCTCAGGCTGGTCCATCACAATTTGATCAGACAAACAAGATGAAGGTGCTCAAGTCCTCATCTATGCACCTTAAATAGCATGGTATGTTGCAGTGCTACGATTACTCAGAGTTATTACTCATGGTCCTCAGTTACTGTAGAATCAAGCGAGACTGAACCAGAGAGTGACACTGAGATTTTAGCAACTATCCATAGTATCAGAGAGGTACCCATTTCCTTTTGATACTAAATATCATCTGATCCTTCATCTCTCCTTTCTGCAGTGCAATATTGCAGTGGACACCCCAAAACCTTCCAAGGGGCTCAAGCAAGCCAAGTTGCCCTTTTCTCCTCTCGTTTCACTCCTTTGCAAATGATCGTTGATAGCATATGTATACTTAATTAGCTACTGTGTATCAAACTTGGTGACTTGTAAAAATTTTGGATTGTTTTGGATTGATTGTGTTATGTCTCAAACCCTCATTTCATCCATGCCTGCTCTTGCCCATTGTTTCTGCCAAACTCACAAATGCAATGGCACATTTGTACCTCCTTCGACCAAAAGGACACATGAACAAAATAATTTATGACTCAGAACTGTCATATCTCAAATGGTACACCATGATTTGACATCCCTCAGCCCTCGAAAAAGGACATCTCCCCAACTCCTCTGTACCCAGATCGGCAGCCCATTCTACCTCCTGTCCATCACTTCCCTGACCCTTCAGCAAGATCCTCATGTGCCATTGAGCAAGAGATGCTTGATTAGTGAGGAACTACTTCATCAGCTATAACTGCAGTGTCAACTGGCATGGCATCAAGGACACTCAGAGATGTAAACCAGGCATAGAGCTCGTCCAAATAGAGTCTATTCTCCATGGACAAATCTGCGTCCTCCAGAGCTCGGATGTAGAACCCATCTAACCATTTTAGCCCTTCAAAATCAACTACTTTGTGTGAGAGAATTTTGATTAGCCATCCAGGATCAACCATAAAACGAAATGGCAGAAAAGCAGTTGTGGAGTCATCAGCAGGGTAGTGGTCAGTCATCTTTGATGGGTGAGCATCTCAGGTTGTCTTGTGGAGTTCCTTATTGACTGTCTTACAATGCTTAGCTGGTGGATTTGTTGTAGTCCCCCCAGTTATGGATGGTTGGGTTGTTAAGGCTGTCAATGAACCAACCTGGCATCTGTGCATGGTATCCAAGACACAAAGGAACCCAACGTACTGGTATGTTGTCAATTGAATGTAGATATCAGCATGCTGATGATGACACCTACATCAACTGATTGCCAACACAACCCGATTGCCATGCGTGCATCTTTGCCAACCTCCTGGTCCTTTCACTGATACTTTGAGTCATCACTGAGGTGCCCCTCTCGTGCTTGGCCTAGTATGGATGGATGGTTTGAAACAGCATCTTGCAGTAAGTAAGAGCATACCTTCTCATTTCACATCACACATTTCATGATCTCTTCAATGAACAGAGTGTTTACCTTACAGTTCACATTCTCTGTCCAATGAGGATGCCAGAACTTCTTCTTGGACCCCTCAATGGAGATGAAAGCTTGATCATCAGGTAAGTTGCCAAATGCAATAAGTTGATTCATTAACAAAGACTGCTCCCCAGCTTTGCTTATTCCCATGAACTTGAAGAAAAGTGGGTGGAGAATGGCCTGGAGAGATGAAGCTCAGCTATGGTGCAATGTGAGATAAGTGCATGTTCACCTTGAGTTTTGGATGCTTGTTTGAGATATTTTTCGAAGGATTTCCAGATTTTTTAGAGGTGGCAGTCATCATCTAGCTGGAGAGGGTGACAATACTCTCTTTGAGAGTGTTTAGCATTTCTTCATTTGTTATTACACATGTGGTGAGTTGTTCTTGGTTGGCCAATATATTTGCGTTCATGGACTTTATTCCAGATATATGGCTGCTCATTTTTTGCACTTCTTGAAGGAGAAGCTGTAGGGCATTTTGTGTTGATTGAGGTGCATAGCTATCGGCTTGATAAGGTGAGTTGCGATACATCGTCTGAGGATGAGATGGAGGCGGGACTGAATAGCCTCTAGCAAAGTTCAGTAAGGGACCACGATCGACCTCAACTGAGTGCAAACAAGATATAGGCTTGCTATGAGAGCTAAAGGTCGATTGGGTTGGTGAGGGGGAATTGACATGGTGAGTCACTTGCAACTGGAGGGACATGTAAACTCATGAATGATCTGGTCTTGTATTTTTGAACAGCAATGCTGGTGGATCAAAGCAACTTGAATCCATTTGGATGGGCGGTAACATTCCTGGCCCAAGATGCTGTCCAGGTGTCTGTTTGATCATCGAGTGAGCTGAGGGACTCATCTTCCGCTGGTATTAACAAACTGTCTGTTGATTTAGGATTACTGAACCAAAGTCTATATCACGACCTGCACTGGGAAGCAGGTTTTCTGAAGAACCACCCACAAGTGAAGAAATATGATCACTCAGTGGTTTCCCACCGTGACAATTAGCCTATCATCCATGGTTTTCTTGTCCCCCATATAATGATGCTGTCTTCTTGTCTATTTTATACACATACTTACAGAAGAAACCCACACAAGTGCTTGATCATGAGTATGCCATATATATGCTTGTCTTCCCACAATTTCAATAGCTTATGAGATTTGACTGCCCTCACTGAACATCTTTTCTAATATATACTTGAGTTCCCTGTGATTGGTGACCTGTATGTAGATGCTGATATTAATCAAAAGCTAGAGTGTGGGCATGAAGGAAGATGGTAGGGTGGCCAACAGCAAGACCAGCTAATGACATGACAGATCATATATGTAATAGGACATAACAATGTGTTCTAGCGTATTGTCTGATGATCTGAATGTACTGTGTAGATAAACACAATCTGGAGAGTAGATCATCCATAATATATAAAATAGTGTGTGTTAGCTGTACAAACATATGAATTGAATCTCCTATTGATTGAATGATGATATGTAATCACAGGCAAGGTATGTCATTTACAACACCTAAATAACTCAACAAGTCACAGGCAAAAGGGTGAGTATATGATAGTCATCCATGAGCCAGGGGCTCACAAGAACCAACAGAATCATGTAAGAGAGGTGATTCCACCATGATGCAGCACCATTGTTGAATTGTGGTGAAAGAGTCCCACGTTTCCATGACCAATCATTTCAACAATAACACTTTTATGATTCAAATAGGCTTACACAAATACAATTCTATTATTGACTACAATAGGTTCTTCATGTAAATGCCATGTGTGAGTGAGTGACTAATAATGTTGACATGTTTCCAGACCAATCTATGTGAATACAAATATGAGAACCACAGAGTAGATAACCACCAATCAAACACACACCAATATGTCTGTATCCACCGCAATGTGACATGTTTGTTGAATCGTGGTGGGATTGACTCTATTTGCATTGAATCAAGATCAACTCATGAAACCTTTGTGTGATATTGATTACACAGAAGACATACCAGCCCAGTGATGCCCATGGTGTCAAGTTCAGATCAACAGCATCCTACAAATATACTTCACTTGACTTGCCTCAACACCACACCCAATATCTTCGACAACTCAACCCACTCCAGTGACTTCGCCTGTCATCATACCTATATATCTGGTCTGTGTCCATAAAGTCATCCATTGCTTGTGCCACATTGAAACCACCCACTCAAAAATCCAAGACCTCAATTGCACCTAGAATCAACCTGCTTGTCTAACTCATGGTATCAAATAATGAGTGGATATATCAATGCCCAGGCTTGAATTATCACCCAACTATGACCACATCCATAGATAGATTCCATCAATGACAGTATTGATGTAATCTATGCTTGTCCATAATGGATAAAAAGCACCAGAATGTAGTGTACACAAGAGCAGATGCCACTGCAATTCTACAAGAATACTGATTCACAGTGGACATATTCATGCTACAATACATCATACATAGAACTAGATGCCACCATGATTCTACAAGAATACTGATTTATGGTGGATATATTCATGCCACAATACATCATACATAGAATCAGATGCCAGTGTGATTCATGAAAAGTGTTGATTTGCAATGGATACATACACGTCACATACACATCAGAATATTATAGTGTACACAATACCAGATGCTACCACAATTTGACAAGAGTGTTGATTTGCGGCAGATATATATGCACTTGCATATATCGTACATAGAATCAGATGATGCTACTGCAATTCAATACTCTTGTTAAATTGCAGCAAATTGTAACATGTTCATATGACAAACTGGTCACATTCACACACACATATAACTCAACAAAACACTGTATCAACATCCAACCTTGCCACCAGACTTCTATCCAATTCCAATTATACATCATATGCTCATAACTTCTATACAACCACTGCCTATGGGGGGGGGGGTATATGTGATTGTGTTCATTTCATGGTATTGATTCTAACTATGAGACAATTTACAGATATGTCCATCAGAATATTAAAAAGAAGAAGAAGAAGACATTTTCATTCTACTGCCAGTGAAAACCAAATCTGACAAAAAGCTGGTGATTGATGTGGAGGTGGAGATGGAGGTAGTGGTGGTGGGGGAGAGAGTGAGATATGTCAGAAAGGTGTATTCTAGGTTCATTACAGCAGTTTGCAAAAGTCTAGGGAAAACAAAATTTAGAAAGTCGTGCCTCAGAGACTGCAGTGAAGGATCCCAAGTGCAGCTGAGTGGGTGGCCAATGAAGCTGAATAAGCCAGGTTTGCTTTGCATCCACATCGTTGTCCCCATGCCCTACCGTCTTGTGTCTCCCAGCATCAAAGCCAAAATCCTGTTATTGTACAATGAAAACCACAGCATCAAGGATATCTGCTACTTACTAGGCATTCAGAAGTCCCTTGTGTACAGAATGCTTTCTCTATACTCAAAATATGGCACAGTCACCAACCCATCCAGATATTCTCACTTGCCTGGGTGTCCTTAACTCCTCAATGCAACAGATATCGCTTTCATCTCTGCTGTTGTTCAACACCGAAGCACCATCTACCTTGATGAGCTTCAACAGGAACTTTGGGCTGCACGTCAAAAATTCACTACCCTTTCAACCCTCCTTCGAGCACTCCACCGTCTTGGCATCACCTGGAAGATTGTTTCCACCTCAGCTGCAGAGTGTTACGTTTGGCCCGGGTGGGGACGAACGTAGCCTTGGAAGATTCAAGCAAATAAAGTTTCGAAGTGAGTGTACCCTTTACGGTGGTATGAGGTCCTTAGAGTAGGGTGTCACTACTGGTCTAGAGCCAGTAGTGATTCAAGGGATCAAAGGTTCAAAGGTCAAGGAGCTAGTCAAGTGCTAGCAATGAGTCTTAGAGTCGAGAGGCGAAGTCAATGGAGTAGATTCCAATGATATCCAAGGAGATCTAAGCTAGGGTACAACCGAGCTAGGAGTTGGTCTTATATACACGGAAGAATATCTAGGGCCAGTTTGGATAAGGGCAAGCATAGAATGTGGGAGAACACGATGGAAGGAAGTTGCTGACAAAGCAAGTGATAAGAGATAAGGGTTATGTGAAGGGAGTGAGTCAGCGACGAGAAAAAGAAAAGAAAGTCCAAGAGCACGGTTGAACATGAGAGTAAGCATAGTAGTACAAGCAATGAGTAGAGTGAAGAGAAAAGAGAAAGTTGTAACACAGAGCAGAATGAGGAGATCTGCGTGACCTACATGAACTGCATTGCTGTGGATGTGCCAGATCCGAATATGCTTGTTTTTATTGATGAAGCTGCCAAAGACAAGTGCACATCTACCCGTCAACATGGGTGGTCAATGAGAGGTGTCTGTTGCCATACCAAAAGGTGCTTTGTTTGTGGAACAAGGTTCTCCATCATTCCTGCCATCTCTCTCAACAGTATCATCGCATATGACATCATTGAAGGACCAGTCGATAGTCAGCGGTTTGTGAGGTTTTTGAAGGAACATGTGGTGCATTGCTTTTGCCCTACATGCGGTATATTGGCTCATCGTTCACAGATGGCTCTCATGAACCCGTATCCTGGTCCCCACAGTGTTATTCTCATGGACAACTGTTGCATCCCCAAGAGTGAGGAGGTCCACGCCCTCATTGAAGACATACATTGTGAGTTGTCGCTATATCATTATTCTTGTACTAACTCTCACTAGTTTGCAAACTCATTTTCCTCTGTTCATACTTACCCGACTACAATCCAATTGAGCAAGTGTTCTCGGCCATCCAGTCACACTTTCAGCACCACACTGACGATTTCTCAATGACAATAATCGCTTGCGCTTGTCAGGGCATTATGCCAGATAAGGCTGAAGGCTATTTTTGATTATTGGGTTATATCGTGTAGTGGCTTGGACTTTGTATCATTGTTGTTCTTGTTGTAGAATGTTGTAAAATGCTAGTACAGCAACAAATATCCAGTGATCATCATGATGAGTCTTGATCAACAAAGGAACACAGCAACAGCAATATACTATTATGATGACGACACAAACATACAGAGATCCTATGACCAGAAGATTTCATTGTCCTCTTCAGCATCCTCACAAACAATGAATCCTCTAGGAATGGGAAGCCACTTTTGATGCTCCATAGACTCATACCAAATATCATAGTCTTTGTCTTTGTCTTTGTCTTCATCATCATCACTGGGAATCATAGGAGGTCTAGTGAAGCGGCTAGCATCTTTGTCATGATAACTCTTCTCATATGCAACCCTTTTCTGACGATGGCGAGTTGGTGACTTCAGATGACTCGCTGAGCTCTGACCAGTGTCACTATGCTTCTGCTTGGCATCAGGACTGTTCCACCAAATAGTTGATCCCTTTTTGAGATGGACTATATCACTGGCTGGGATTCCAATCTCTGAGGCAAGTGTCTTGTCGTCAATTTCAAGGAGAATGTCAGGGTCGATGTGCTGTACTGCAAGTCTCCACTCAAATGCTGTAGCATTGAGAATGTGAAGCTCAGTCTCTGCTTACTCAAGGAACCACACAAGCTGAGAAGGGGATGGGACAGGAGGAGAAGTAGTAGTTTTCGCTGATGCAGTGCAAACAGGTGTTGTTGGAATCAAAATAGGTGGCATTGGATTAGCGATGGGTGGAGTACGAGTTCCTGTCGAAAGGTTTGCAATTGTCTGGAGGAGGAGGACTGACGTGAGCGAGTTGATGTCCATAGCAGGGTTTGGAGATGACAGCTGCAAAGCCGTTTGGGCCTGTGCCTTGCATGCCGGGTGCAAGAATGGTGCCTTGTTGGCAGCATCAAATGAAGGAATGTTTGAAGGCATATTCACCATTGCCTGGCCTTCTTTCTATAGACCATTTAGAGTTTTTTTAGCATGGATTCAATGTGAGGTACATACCAGAGCACATGCCCAATCAAGCACCATGGCTGGAGTAAGCAGGATACTGGTGCCTGATGGCATGATGTATGTAAGGCCTTCATCATAATCATTCTTGTACTTCTTTATGAGCTTGATGCGCCATCGAGCGAGATGTGAGTCTAGATTTGAAGCCGGTCTGAGCAACAGGTCTGTCTGTTGGAATCATCTTAGAAATCCATCAAACCATGGTGAAAAGATGTGATACCTGGTCATTATCTGACCCAGATGATTCATCGTCTCCAGATCAGCCATGTACTTGATGCAACAAGAGTTTCTTGACGTGCTTCATGTCAACAGCGATCTTTGTTGCCACACCAGAGTCACCAACACCATTATGGATCTTTCATACCATTTCCTTGTAGTCTAACACATTGTCAATGTCCATTGCTTCAGCATGCTGGCTAAAAGTTTTGTGAGGGTAAGCAACAACACTGAATCATGAATTCATACTTTTTATCTTCAGCATTGTAAACTTGAATGGAAAGTATTGCTTGTAAGAGATCTTATATTGGGTTTGACCATGCTTCTCCAAAATACTTTCCAGAAAGTCGATGTAGTTTTCTTCACTGAGCAGGAAAACTAAATCCTTGGTTTTGACAGACTTCTCTTGTCGCTTTGCAGCAGTGGTCTTGCCCTTGGATGACTGTTTGAGGACAGAGTATACAGTGAGGGCAACTATAAAGGCATAATCCCTTGGTTCATTGGATATGGTAGGTTGGTCAGACATGGTAGATAATTCAAGCTACAAAAACCACTCAGCCACACCTGGGGTCCCTCGCAGCAGTCTCTGAGGCGCAACTTTCTAAATTTTGTTTTCCCTAGACTTTTGCAAACCACTGTAAAAGGCAAGCTCATGAGGATGACGAAATTAAGAGGGTATCAGATGGGATGGTACTTAGGCCAAAGAACCAACTCAAGAAGGGGTATTAAGTGTTGAGATGGAATATAGCCTACAAGTGTATATGCTGCCATGATTCGACATATACATTGAATCACAGTACTTGATGGTCTAACCCACATGTTTTGAATGTCTTTACCTATCAGTTTCTGCTGTGACTTGACACACATGTTGAATTGTGGCAGCATGACAGTCCAATCACTCAATAGATACCACTGTCATATATTTACCATGGTATGACAGACATGTTGAATCACAGTTGAGTATGGTCAACTATAGATGTCATGTATCTGCTAGGGTTTGACATGTGTGTTAAATCATGGTTGAGTATGATCAACTATACATGTGTTGTATCTGCCATGATACAACACACATGTCAAACTGTGATGACATAGAGGAGGAAAATATAGCTGTCTATAGTTTGACATATTATACTTTGTATTCACTGCTGATTTGGTGGCAACAATGAAGAGTTTGAGATAATTCCAATCATGCTTGCTACAAACATGCTATTATGAATACCCCAAACAATGATCGTTCACCACAATTCAACATATGTGTTGTAGCATGGTGAGACAGGATATGGTTATATATATACATACATACATACATATGATGTCAAGTGGGTCAATGGTGGTATGAGATATGACGTCAGTTTCTAGACGGACTCACTGTCTCCAACTTGTATGGTATCATAACGAGGTCAATGCTGGATGGGTGCTCGTCATCATGTCTGTGCCTCCTGAGCATTTGTTGTCCATCTGGCACTACTTGGACCTGTCCTTGTGTCTTTACACATTCATTTTTCAATAGAATCTTCACCATATGATCTCTGACCAGCCCAACTATAGTGTCATATGATCCATACACCATGTCCTTGGTCAGACAATGCTTGATCTGATCCCATTTTATATGTATGTCTTGGGGTTCTATTGGGACCATGTCCACTTTCCAGCATGTGCCTTTGTATGCTTTCATAGTGAGGAGGGTTGCGAGCCTAAATCTTAGAATGATGTTCATTAGCAATATACTTTTGCTCATGGTTGTGGATGTGAGCATCAAGTGATCATCAGTATGTCCTAGTCATGTGCAATAACTCACTGTGTTTGTCATAGAACATCTTGACATTGTGGAATGAAATCTGTGAAGATGTAGGAAATAAAGAGAGCAATGGTGTGGAGTGGATTGTCCATCAGATCAATGTTCACCTGTACCCACTGGTATACTTCAATACAGAAGGCCTCTCTGTCTGGAATGAATGCTTGTCTGATCCCCCATTCAGAGGGCAGAGAGCATTTGTGTAGTATTTTGTGGTAGTTGGTGATTCTGTGATGGCAGGTGGACCACAATGTTCATTGAAGGACCCCTCAATGCTATCTGCTTGAATGAGAGCATGACTGTAACAGACACTACTATCCACCAGATTATTCCCCTATTATTCCTTCTTTTTCCGATAGCTAGAACACCAGATAACCACAAATAACCCCTATAACATGGACACTACACTTTCACTAGTAACTGAGTCCTAATCAGTTATACTAGTTACACAATAGTCACACCCTAGACATTGTCTAGCATCTTATCCTAGACATCACTACATGTCACACTGTGACGTCACTCGGTCACCTAATCTAGTCATGCATATACTTTAGATCCTAGTTCACTACTCATCCCCTCTACACTCTCTGGATCCCACTTTCCCACAATTCATATCTAGGCTATGTGCTCTGGACTTTCTCCATATGTGACTCACACATACTCATGCCTGCTTCATATCCAGCGCATCATGGCACACAGCTCTCTCTATTCATCAATAGCTATTCCACCTCTTACACTTCCTTATACCTCATGTTTCCCAGTTTCAAGCCTAGTAATTCTAGTATAGCATCTATAGATAAGCACTGCTCAGTCTGTGTCCCTATCTATATAGTGTGAGTAGCCAATCTAGTTAGTATCTAGTTCTCTAGTCTAGTTCTCTAGTTCTTCCCCTAGTTTCTTGAGGCCTACAAGCCTAATAGACCATGGGAAGGCTGACTTGCATCAGCAGATACCTTGCTTGAACTGTTGCCATAACATTATATTGTGATTTGTATATTAATGTATATGATGAAAGAAATGTATGATATGATAAAAGACATGAATGGGTATCTAAATGTGGTAGTAGGCTTTGTAAGAAGTGGTTTGAAATGAATGAGTGTTGAAGCATAGTGAATCCTCTTGGTCGCAGGCTGGTTGGGGTCTACAAAAAGATTGACTAAGCAGCGCTTCTTTGGACTTGTGGAAGGGGTGGCATGTGGTGCAACGAGTACATGGATCATGACAATGTCAGCTGTATACATATTAGTGCCGGAAGCTGTTCTAGTACCCCTGGCAGCAATAGACCAGTGGGTTAAGTTGAAATATAGCTCAACTAAAGTCCCTTCAAGTTGGGCACGATAGGAGTCCAGCTTGATGAAGTACCACTGGCATCATATGCAGAAATGGGGATGACTCGGTGGGTCTTCTTGATAAGCTTGAGAATGTCAGATGCTGCATCACTGTGAGTTGGCCAATTCTCAATAGAAAAGTTATTTACAGCTAGGCAAAAACTCCATTACTATATGGACCAAATGTTGAGGCTGCGACATGTACCAGTTTTGCTACCACCGTCAGATTCTTGTGCTGGATCTTGAGTGCCACAATCACTGCCACCTGCCTCCAAGTCACTGGCAGCATCCTTGTCATCCCCATTTTCATCTTCATCATCATGACCTTTGGCCTGAAGACAAAAATGAACGCCATTGAATCATGTCAGTCAGACCAAGGACTCACCTCGAATAGCACATGGCACACTTTAAACCATGCACCGGCATCATTTCCAGCAAGGAAAAACCCTTTCTCAGCCTGGAAACCAGGGGTTGCAATAAGACTTAACAACCACCGAAGGTTGTCAGATATGCTGATGTAGTCATCCTTGAAAGGTTTGATGTCAGGCTTTTCAGCAGCTCATGAAGGTTTGACATCGCATATATCCTTGCAAACCTGGAAAGGCCCCCTATACCCTGCATCCACAGTAAGCCAGAAGTTGTGGGCAGAGATCTGAGCAACAGCAACAAGAGGTGCAGGTTCGTAGGAATCTGGAGGGGGGTCAGGTACTTCAAAGTGAAGTCATCACCACATAATTGAACTTCAGTATCATGACTCCTTGGTTTGACAATAAGGCAGTCGGCATGACCATCTCGAGTCCATTGAACATTATCACGAAAGATCTTATTACCAAGATAGAACCCAGTCCCAATCATGTTTTTGTGAGCAGCAATAAGGTGTGACAACATGGTTGTCAGCATTGGCTGGGAAGCATCTGGCTCTCCTGGGGTGGCTAATGTTAATATTTTTGATGCATTTCTTGTATGGAATGATACATGGGAAGACTTCACTGTCGGATGCTTCTTAGAAGGAGTGGTGCCAATGTTATGAAATCAATATGAGTGAATAAAATTGAAATAAATTACTACTAAATAGGGGGTGTGGCTGTACACCGGTTGCAACAGATATTTGCAACTGCAACTGCAGTTCAGTTGTGCAACCAGGCCAGTCCAGTCCAGTTACCAGTTGCTGTACCAGTTGCCAACTGGACTTTTAAACACTAGTGCTGCTTACTTGAGCAGCATGTTGCTTGGGGCTGTATGCGTGGAGTTTCAACTCTACATCCTTATGCTCGGTAGGTTTCATTTTCTTATCTCTTTACTCCTGCTGATTATCATTTCTTTCTGTAGCCTCTCCCATCTCAATGTCTCCATCAAGATCGTGGGTTTTCAATGTCTGGGGCGTCTGCCTCACATCTGGCCCTCTCTTCATGTCAGCAGGGGCACTCATGGCTTGCAGCACTGGGTGCCAGGTATTTCTCAGTAAGTACTTCCTTGTATTGTCTATCTTGTTTTCTAATCATTTCATTTCATCTAGACTTTTCCTATGCTGTATTGATGGGCCTGGCCTAGTGCCAGCATTCCCCATCTCCTTGGTAAGTACTACCTTGTTCTTAGTGGTTTTATTCACTGATGATTTCTCTTGCATTTCCTCAATATCTCATTTCCACACAGGAGGAATGTATACAGCATTGATCACCTGCCATCATCATTGGGTGGACTCATGGGGCATGTGCTCAACAGTGTACATATATGCAAGTACGTGCTCTTGTTCATCATCATCTTCCTCATCATTAACTGAATATTGCTTGGTATAAATCCTTTCATCATCATCATCACTCTCGTCATCCTGGTTGTTGATGCTCAGCATGACATAGTACATGGCACCTTGGTTGTGGTACAATTGATCTATGATGACCAGGTGAGTCACATGATTCCTTCGAGCTCTCTGATAAATGATGATAGTTTCAACTGTTCTGTGTTCTGGTCTTGGAACTCCTATTCTGAAACTTCATCAGGAACTTTTCCATGCCTTCCGATCTCGGAACATCTGGAACCACTTCTGGAATATTCCTGTGCTCTTGGAAACATTGGAACCACTTCCGGAACTTCCTCAGAAGTGCAGAAGCACTGGAAGTACTACAACTCTTATTCACTTAAGCCTTATAAGGTTCTTTCAGGTTCATCATGGCAATATTGTAGGTGACATAATATGAGCATACCTGTACCCATAGTGTATATATACTTGCACCTCACTTACAAGCACCTCAGTCATTTCTGCCCATCTTAGGCACTGGCTGAGGTGAGTTACTTTACTTAGTTTATATCTCTAACTAATGTACTATAGTGTTGAGCAACTGCTCCTCTCTCTCAGACTTTGTTACTCTCGCTCTGACTGTTTCTTTATAGGCTTCTACAAGGGTCTGACTGGGCCACCTCTTAAGTGCACCCCCAGTATCGGGTAAGTCTAGTCATCCATTGGCTGTTCTTATCAGTTTACCATTTGCCAACAGATTGTTTATGGCAGGGCAAGCTCTTATGTTATAAGCTTGTGACTTATATCCCCTACAGGCATGATAGGGGTAGATGAGGGGCTGAGAGGGTCTATTAGTTGAAGTTATTACATGTGTGTTTTGCTCTCATAGTAGAGGAGCCTGTCTGGTAGCACTACTAGAATAAGAGTTCCCCTGATCTGGTCTACTAAACATGTGTGTGATTAAGAGGTTGATTGATATAGTCTTGAATATTGGATATGCAGGATGAACTGATCCTGAGCTTGCTCGTCTTCTCAACCAGATCATCCATAGGGTCTGATTTTGAAAGTGAGATCTTAGATTCCTTGAGGGTCTTGGACCCATCCTTCTCCTTATACTTAGAGGTAATCTCAGGTAGCTTAGATCTGTGGGTGTGTGTACTCTTGTGCTTGGTCTTCCCCCTATCTTTCTTATGCCTAGGGGAAACATAGTCATAATCACTATCTGAACCACTCCCAGATTCAGATTCAGATTCAGTGTCTGAATCCTCTGATTCATCATCTGTATCTGAGTCACCTTCATAGTACTTTGTAGATAGTCTCTTGGCATCAAATCGCTGCCTATGGAATAGCATTTCCATTATGCCATTGATATCCTTGATAGAAAATGGCTTGGATATGTCCTTCTTAGAGGTTCCAGCCAACAGGTGGGCTTCCACCCTTTTCTTCATCTCCTTAAATAGACCTAGTCAGAAGTAGGTCTTATACTTGGTATTGATAATGATATCCTCCTCCTTGAGCTATTCTGCAATCACAGTGAACTTTTATATATACAGTGGCTCAAAAAACTGTCCCAATGTTTGCATGTTTTCACTAAACATGATAACCCCCAATACCCCCTAACCCTCGCCCTAACATATGAGTGTATGAAATAGTAAGTACTCACTAAATGTGATAACCCCCAATACCCCCTAACCCTCGCCTTAGCATATGAGTGTATGAAATAATGTACTTGGGAGTTATCACGTTTAGTGAAAAACATGCAAATATTGGGACAGTTTTTTGAGCCACTGTATTGCTTCCATTGTGTAAGAATTGCCTTCTTGGTGTACTTTTGAGTAAAGTGTAGGAGGTCTCCCAAATTGTAATGGGTATCCTCTCTATCTGCATTATAGTATTCAAGGAACTTCTCCTTGAGGGCAGCTCCTTGATCCTTGTAAGATCAGGTAAGGCTGGCCATGGTACAAGATCTCCAGTCTTGGGATTGTACATATAAAAGTGCCATCTGCTTGAGGAAGGGAGACATCATATGCTCTTGTCTGGCTCCAATCTTCAGAGATTTAAATCCAGAATATGTTTTTGCCCACTCTATGACCTTGACTAAGGTAAGCTCTGTAAAAGATAGCACACTGGACCTCTTCATCATCCATATACTCAATTTCACCAGGGTTAATACTGGAGCACATGGTGGGAAGTGCAAAGAGCTGTACTCATGCTTCAGAGAGACCCATCAAAAGCTTCTTTTCAACCACAACAAGATCCTCAATGCTACTAGCAGGCATACTGTATTTCCCTGCCAAAGTGACAATGAGCTCACTCAGGTATAGGTTGACCACAAGCTTGATGGGTGTCTTTCATTGATCAACACTGGTTGGCCCATGACATTCTTTTGTGACAAGTCAACATAGAGACCTTTGATGCTGGTGGTATATACAGGCAAAAGATTGTGGTCACCGACATGCCTGTTTCTTGAACTAACAATATTGAACTCATGGTTGCAATGACCCCTCTCTACAGATGCCCCAGCATTGAAATGCCATTCTCAGGCAATCCTAGTCCCAAAAAGTATGTGAACCAATGAGTGATGACCTGCATGTGGTCCCATTTCTGATCTCCACATGAGCCATGTTGTTCATCAAGTGAAGATTGGCAAAATTCTCAGCCAACATGTTTGACAAATGACAACAGTTCCAACAGTTCCATGTTCCGATCTCAGAACCCCTATTCCGGAACCACTTCTGGAACTTCCTTGAAAGTACAGAAGCACTGAAAGTACTATAACTCTTATTTGCTTAAACCTTATAAAGTTCTTTCAGGTTTATCATGGCAATATTGTAGGTAACATAATGTGAGTATACCTCCATCCATAGTGTATATATACATGCATCTCACTTACAAGCACCTCAGTCATTTCCGCCCATCTTAGACACCAGCTGAGATGAGTTACTTTACTTACTAGTTTTCTATCTCCAACTAATATACTATAGTATTGAGCAACTGCTCCTCTCTCTCAGACTTTGTTAGGTTATGAGCCCTGTTGGTGCAAGCTAATCAGACAAAACCTGAAACAACTCAACACTCATGCATCTCTCAGCATATCTCTCACAGTTCAACTTGAATGATCTTTGGCTACCAGCCATCTCCAGCTACCAGCCATCTCCAGCTATCAGCCACTTTTGGCTATCAGCTATCTGATACCTGTTAGAAAATAAACTCTCTTCTGTCAAATCCTACCCTGTCCTATCATGCAGCATGACATCGGATACTATCTGAAGTGACGAAATCCTAACTGAACACAAAACCTTTCCCCTGTGGAAGGTAAAGGTCATCTGGAAACTCCAGAGCAGCAAAGTTTCTCTGGAACAGATGCAAAGCCCACCCTCAGAACAACTGGAGTAACAGCTTCAGACATCCATAACTGGTTGGCACATGATGAAAAAGCCCATGGCATTATACAAGAATGTATTTCCGACGCCCTCCTACTTAAAACAGAGTCCTGCAACTCCACAAAAGAACTCTGGGACAAGCTCATATTACTCCTGGATGCTCCAAGCATCTCCTCCACCTTTTATATATTCCAGCAATTTTTCAATGTGACTTGGGATGGCAACTCTGACCTTTTGGAACACATTACATCTCTCTGAAACTCGGAATCCTGTCTTGCTGGTATGAAGTTTGCTGTTGACTCCAAAGTCATGGCATTCATTCTCTTGAATTTCCTTCTAAAATCTCCAGAATGGGAGCTATTCAAATCCTCCCTTATCAACACCACAGAGGACAGCAAACTGACCTTTGATGCAGTAGAAACTCAACTAAATACAGAGGACGCCCATCTATGCTTCTCTGGACATTCTGAGTCAGCAATGGAGGCCTCTGAAGCATGAAAGTTCTCCACTCAACCTTCAAATGCTTCTGCTTGGTGTGAACACCACCTGTCCTCCACACCCATCTCCACTGACTGCAAGACCTACATCAAGTGGGTTATTGAATTGAGGAGTGGAGGATTTAGGAGGCTGTGGAAAGAGAAAGAGAAGGCAAATACAGTGGAAGGAACTCCAGATGTTCCAGATTTGGCACACATAGTCAGTGCCAATGTATCCAAGTCCCTAATCCAACACATTCAGGCCTACTTGTCATCTGAGCAAAATAACAGTGGGAGAAACATACTGATCATCGATTCTGGAGCATCATCCCACATGGTTCCTTCCTTATTGGTCCTGGTTCCAGACATACCATCCACTCAGTCCTCCATGTCCAGTAACCCTTGGAAACAACTTGGAAGCACATGCTATAGGAATTGGAACAGTATCACTCATATCACAGATCTCTGGACAGACCTATGAAGTGATTCTATCCAACGTTCTTCTAAATCCAGAATTCCACCTTTCACTCATCTCTGTGAACTGACTTGCCTCCACAAATCTTTCCGTGAGCTTTCTGGTGAACTCTGGTGCATGCTATATCTGGAAGGACTGGAACACCATTCTAATTGCCAAACATAAGGGTGGCCTATATCATGCAAAGGTCACTCCAAGTGAGCAAAAGGAAGCTGCTCATGCAGCAGTTGATGTCAACCTTCTCCATCATCAAATGGGCCATATTTCCATTGACCGGATCCAGACCATGGTCAGATCTTGACACCTCCAGGGAATTGATACCGTGACTGGAACACCCACATTCTGTGAAGCATGTATGCTTGGAAAAATGAAGAAGCTTCCATTCTGAGCCCAAGAGGAATGTTGGACCACCCATCCACTGGAGCTAATACATACCAATGTTGGAGGTCCTATAACTCCACGTTTACGTGAGGGCTACTGTTTTTGGCTGGTCATTGTTGACAACTTCAGCTGTTTCCCTTGGATCTACTTTATGAGACATAAAAGTGAGGCTCTCCAGGTCTACAACCAATGGAAATTATATTCAAACTTTCCTCTGGACTAAAATTGGACAGGAGGACTTCTCTTAATCCTACACCAAATTTGTCTGGAGTGATGGTGGAACAAAGTACACCAACAAGGCCTTCTGGAATCAGCTCCAGACTGATGGCACAATTCTTGAAACCTCCACTCCATACACTGCAGAGCAAAATGGTCTAGCTGAGTGAATAAACCAGACACTGGCCACACTGGCCAACATCATGTTGAAAGAGCTGAAATCATTCTGGGCTGATGCCATGTCCACTGCTGGATATGTCTCTGCATGCAGTCCAATCTCTGGATTTGATGGAAAGGTACCCTATCAAATTTTCTTCAATCGCCATGTCAATCTGACTCTCTTCTGCCCCTTCAGATGTCCAGCCTATGCCTACACATCCAAGAAGCAGTGAGGGGAGGGAGGGGGGTAAATTCTGACCACATAGGAAGAAATGCATCATGATCGGGTACACCCATGGACAACAAGCCTACAAACTCCTTGACATTGAGTGTTGAACAATCATTTCTAGTCATCATGTTACTTTTAATGAGTCTGGAACTGATATGCTTGGCCTGGATAGGGATGAGCATAGCCTTGAAAGATTGGGATGAGAGTTCGAAGAGTAAAGCACACACTTAATGGTAGTGTGTAGTCCTAGGAAGACATTCCACTGGGGAATACAAGGGTTCAAAGATCAAGGGTTCAGAGCGACTGATGCAAGGTCAGAAGGAGCTTGGTAAACAACCAAACTGTACTTTCCTCAGAGCGAGAAGCACACAAGTGCTCCCTTTGAGTTAATTCATTCTGACCTCAAATCGTTTGAAATTGAATTGTACCACAAGTACAAGTATGCCATCGTCTTTTATGATGACTACACCTCCATGGCTTGGCTGGTCCTGATTAAAACTAAGGATCAAACACTCAAAGCAACCAAGCAATTCCACACCTATGTGCGTACTCAGTTCAACGCCATGATAAAACACTGGTGCTCTGATACAGGGGAAGAATACACCTCCAAAGCTTTCACTGAGTATATACGTGATAATGGCATACATATCCAACAATCTGCCCCTTATGCTCACCAGCAGAACAGACGCACAGAACACCTCATCCGTACTATTATGGACAAGGCACAACCCATGCAACTGCAGGCTTGCCTGCCCAATTCCTATTGGGAGTTCATGGTACTACATGCACTTCATGTGTATAATCGCACCCCTTCACATCAGTTCCAATGGAAAATGCCATCCGAGATGCTCACAGGCGAAAAGCCTACTTTCTCACATTTTCAGGTTTTTGGCTGTGGTGCATATGTCCACTTACCAGTTGAGACTCGCAAAGGCAAATTGCAGCCTAAATTGCAACTGATGATCTATCTGGGCGTTTCTGCTGGTAGTGATTTAAACCACCTCTTCATGCACCCTAACAACGCGCTACACACATTGGCCCATGCTATATTTGATGAGCACCTCTTCCCAAGGTGTTCAAAGGCTTAGCCACACCGGCCCGTTAACCACCTGCTGCGTTCCCACTCTCATGATGACGAGTCTTCGGATTCTGATTCTGAAACATCAGACTTGGAGTCAGATGTGGAAATCACTCCTCCTACTGTCCATTGTTGCCTGGCCCCAAGGCCTCCTACTCCACCTCCAGCAGCACCTCCTAGGGTTCCAACACCACTGCTGGCTCCACCGGCACCTCTGGTTACCCCTCCTTGTCGTCTGCCTCCGCCTCCACCTGCTTGGTCAGAGCACCCACAGTGAGAGCGCCATGCCCCCATTCGTCCCAGAAATGTGTATGGGGAGTGCCGCGAACCACTAAAGCAGCTTAGAGACATCAAACACATCTCTGACTGGTGCAGACTTGTTGGAGAAGCACTGGCTGGACCTTCGGATTCACCTGTTGTCCCTGGTGGAATGCCTCTGTCCCTGACTCTGTTGGAAGATGACATAGAGCGCATAACCAGGGAAGGGGGAGACACATTGGTTTCATACCTCTGCAGCCATGCCTTCCCACTGGAACCAGAACAGTCCAACATGAACTACCGCAAATGGACATACCATGACATCCTCAAGTTACCACAAGAGGAACAAACCCTTTGGTGTAAAGCCTGTCACAATGAGTTACAAATACTCAAGGACCGCAAGGTCTATGAAATCGTGGATTGACCCACAAATAGGAGGGTTATTAAAAGCCAATGGGTCTTTGATGTAAAATCAGATGGTAGAAAGAAAGCCTGGCTCATTGCCAAAGGCTTCTCCCAAGTAGAAGGGATTGATTTCGATCAGATATTCTCCCCCGTCGTATGCTTCAAGACAGTACGGTGCATGCTCACCCTTGCAGCAACAGAGAACTGGTACATCATAGGTCTCGATGTCTGATCCGCCTACCTATATGGCAAACTGGACGAAGAACTCTACATGGACTTCCCTGAAGCCTTTATGCCCCCTCATCTCAAAGGGAAGGTCTTGAGACTACTATGTGCCCTATACGGCCTTAAGCAAGCCGGACTAGCTTGGTGGCATGAACTTGACAAATCCATAAAGGAACTGGGCTTCATGCGTCTTAAAACAGATGCTGGCCTGTTCATATATCACAAGGGCAAAGAGCTTGTCTTAGCAATTATCTATGTAGACGACACCATCTTCTGCGGCCCCAACAAACCTTTCATAGACAAGGTTAAGGCTGCATTCATGAAGAAATGGGACTGTCATGACTTAGGAAAAACACACGAATTCCTAAAAATGAACATATGTTGAGACAGTCAAACAATTATGATAGACCAGCGAGAATACCTTGACAAAGTCATAGAGTGATGTGGCATGACTAACACAAAAATCGCCAACGCCCCTCTCCCTCAGGGCTACTACCCAGAGAAGAATGATCTCCCTGTTCAACTGGATCTTTGGACACGATTCCAACAGGTCATCGGATTATTGCTGTATCTTATGATCAGCACAAGACCTGACATTTCATATGCAGTTACACAACTTGCCTGCATGTCTGCAAACCCATCAGAAGAGCATCTGAACAAGGCTCTATACATCTGCTGGTACCTCCTTGGTACCCGAGACTACTCTCTTGTATACAGCGGAAAGACCAGTAAAGGCATCATCGCCTGCACTGACTCTGATTGGGGACAAGACAAAGTCACGTCTCACTCGCAAACAGGTTTCTACCTGAAATTCACGGATGGTGTGTTCTTGTGGAACTCACACTTACAAAAGACCACAGCTCTGTCTTCTATGGAAGCTGAGTACATGGCCTTGAGCAACTGTACATGCCAGGCTATTTGGATTCATCAAATGATGGAAGAACTTGGCTATTGCCTTGGCCCCATTCCTGTTTGTGGTGACAATCAAGGGTCGCTCTTCATTGTGCAGAACCCAGTTACCGAAAAACGTTCCAAACACATCCAGATCCATTACCACTTCATACGTGATGCTGTGATGCTTTGGAAGCAGGTAGAGCTACTCTTTATCCCAGGGACTGACAACCCTATGGATATGTTCACTAACAACCTTGGACATGTCAAGTTCAAGGAGTTTCGCTCCCAGCTCGGTTTGGAATTCAACTTGCCATCGTAAGACTGTGCAGACGTTTCTATTTTACTTTATATTCCTCACTTTGATATCTATGTATCTACCATATACTAGACAAGGGGGAGTGTTGAAAGGACGTGTACTTACAGTCATGTGACCTTATATTAAGTAAGCATTACAAAGCATATATAAGACTCGACTGAGTCTGAATATAAGATATCTCTCTTGACCAGCAACCGCTATCATCTCTGAGAACTTCAATCCCTCCAAGGTAAGTAACTCTAGAGTAGATTCCTAGGTAGCCTGTGTGGCAATGCCAGCTACCAGCTATTGCAACAGAAGCAAGTGAGATAACAGATAGCGGAAGAATAGGTATGGATGAGTCAGTGACAAAAGAAATAGTGTCCAGAGTCAAGAATTGAACTGGCAAGTTTGGTACGAGTACAAGCGTAAGAGCATAAGAAGAAGAAGAAAAGAAGAAGTTGTAACATTACCCCTGTGTTAGACCTGAGACCATGTCAAAAGGCATTTAGAGGCCGGAGCATGAGTATCCTGGTGAACCAGTGATGTTAGCGTAACCAGTCTCGTCAATGATGTCATCCAATTCTGGGAAAGGGGTAGAGCACCTGGGAGAGGCAGACCTGTGAGGAGGAGGAATAGGAAGGCCTCGTCCTGAGTTGTTGGATCGGTAAGAATGGGAGGAATGAGAAGAATGAGAAGAACCGGAGGAGGTGTTAGAACCTTGGCGGGGGGTATGAAATGAGTCAGGTGTGGGTGTGCCTCGGGAACGACCAGAGATACGAGTGGCTAGGGGTTAATATCCCAGGGGATGAGTGGCAGAGAGCTGACTGAGAAGAGTGGGGCGGCGGGTGGTGATGGGACAATTTACCTGGCTATGTCCTGGGGCCCATTGGTGACAGCCCATGATAGGGCATTGGTATACTGGACAGTTGTGGCGAATGTGCCCAAGGCAGTGGCATTGAAAGCAAGTGTCACGGTATCTCGGGTCAGAGGGAAGAAGGGGGGTGGTGTGGAGGTGGCCATAGCGTAACTGACTCTGGTGGTTATGGGTTCTTTCGGCCTTGTTCACAGCATGGAGTTCCTCGGGAGATAGGGCAGATGATGAGGCAGATGGGGTGGATGGAGAATGTGCTGAATGATAAGAGGGGGACAAGGAACTGTCATCATTGTGTTGTAAAGGATAGGTTCTGGTGTTGACAAGCCTGGAAGCAGTGAGTTCAACGGCATATCTGTCAATGTCCTGGAGGAATTCTCTGAACTCCATTTGGTACATTACTTGGTGGAGTTCACGTAAGATGTTCTGTTGGGTAGATAGTACCCAATTACGATCCATGCAGTCTGTGGAGAAAGTGGTGATCTCGTTGGTGACGAGGGAGAAGTGCTGGGTCTGCTGGAATGCCTTGTATAAGGCTAGGAAGGCAGAGTTCATATCAAGGCGGGAGTTGATGGGGATTGCCATGCCAGTATTGCAGATGTAGCGAGAGACGTTGTTTATGTAGCGAGGGGAAGGGGTTCCATCTCTGATGGCATTGGCATAGATGGGGATATTGACGGCGAGGATAGGTCTTGGGCTAGGTACAGGGGGGGGAGCAAAGCAAACAGAAGGAAAAGTAATGGGGGACTGGGGAACAGGATAGGCGATGAAAATAGACATGTTAACAGTTTTGTCGGGAGTGACATGGAAGGTAACATTGTGGGTGGGTGTTTCAATGGCATCGATGGGGTTAGAGCCCCATCCAGGATCAGTGAGTGTGGAAGTAGGGGAAGATGGGGTAGACAGAGTTGAAGCAGTAATAGAAGATTTGGAGGTAAGAGAAGTTTGTTGGGAGGACATGGTGTTTGTGATGAAAGGGCTACGGAGGAGAGAAGATGGAGAGGTGGAGCTTTTTATAATCTAGGAGAGTGGACTTTGCATCATTCAAGTTCCGTTCTGGGGTCCAAGAGTCTTCTTCCGTGGAGTAGCCCTTCCATCAGATCAGGAACATGGGGTGAGAAGGAGGGCCGTGGTGGTGTAGAATCTTTTCTATTTCATACTCTTCTTCTCCTTGGATAAGGTCAGGTGGTGGAGAAGGGAAGTTCAGGCTGTGTACGCTGTTTTTGTGATAGGATGATAGAAGAGAAGCATGGAAGACAGAATGAATTTTCCAGGTTTTCGGAAGGTGGAGTTGGTAAGTGAGGGGAGATAAGACCTTGGTGATGACAAAGGGTCCTTCTTGCTTCAGATCAAACTTTGGAGTGGGAGAGCAAAATTTCAGGTTCTTTGCTTCTAACCACACTTTGTCTCCCTTAGAGAATGGGATGAAGCCTTGATTTCCTCAAGCTGCCATTACTTGGCAAGCGAGCTCATGGGCAGCGAGAGCTTTGTTTCTTGCAGCGGTGAGTTATTTGAGGTGGGATTCTACAGCAGGGAGATGGGAGTTGGGTATGATGGTGGGAAGGGCATGGGGTTCATATCCCATCATGAGATAAAATGGAGATTGGTTGGTTACTGAATGAATGCGGTGATTATGAGCGAATTCAGCATGGGTCATGTGTTCAGACCATGAGGCAGGGTTATTTCCACAGTAGATATGTAGATAGGTTTCGACTTCCTGATTTACGTGTTCTGTTTCACCATCTGTTTGAGGATGATAGGCAGTGGAGAGGGCAAGGTCGTAGTTCAGGAGTTTTCCAAGTTCTTTTGCAAAGGCCAAAGTGAATTGGGGGCCTTGGTCAGAGATAATATTGTCATATAGCCCAAAGTGTTTGTAAACCTCGTGGAAGAAGAGCATGACAATGCCTTGGGTGGAGACAGTTTTCTTCATAGGACAAAGAATTACTCCCTTAGTAAGTCCATGGTCAACCACGACCAAAAGGGAATTGAAGCCTGCAGAAGGTGGGAGATCTGTGATTAGCTCACAGGAGATCTGTTGGAAGGGGCAGGAAGCCGAGGACTAGATGGGGGAGGTGGAAGGAATGGTGGGATGAGTGTTTGACTTAGCCTGTTGGCAGGAGGAGCATCCTTCCATATATTTGCATACAAACTGCACAAGACCCAGCCACCAAAACTCAGCGGTGACAAGTTGTCAGGTTTTGAGATAACCAGGGTGACCAGTGGAAGCGTGATCATGGCAGCAAGATATGATGGAGCAGCGAAGGGATTCATCAGGGGGAATGTAGACACGACCTTGGTAGGTGAGTACACCTTCATCAAAGGCCCAATCAGACAACCAAGAACAGAATGTGGGAGGTACTGATCCGTCAAGTGCATGCAAAGCATTCAGAACAAGGGGATCATCCTTGGAGGAGGATGAGACTTCCAATGCAAAGCGGCATCGATGATGCAGACACAGAGGGTGTCCAGGAGGAGTACAGTTCCCGTGTTGTCTGGGGTGTCAGGATGGAGGTCAGGATGTCAAGATAGGTGTTACGTTTGGCCCGGGTGGGGACGAACGTAGCCTTGGAAGATTCAAGCAAACAATGTTTCAAAGTGAGCGTACCCTTTGTGGCGGTACGAGGTCCTTAGAGTAAGGCGTCACTACTGGTCTAGAGCCAGTAGTGATTCCGGAGATCGAAGGTTCAAGGGACAGAGAGCTAGTCAAGTGCTAGCGATGAGTCTTAGAGTCGAGTGGCGAAGTCAATGGAGTAGATTCCAATGATATCCAAGGAGATCTAAGCTAGGGTACAACCAAGCTAGGAGTCAGTCTTATATACACAGAAGAATATCTAGGGCCAGTTCACATAAGGGCAAGCATAGAATGGGGGAGAACGTGATGGAAGGAAGTCGCTGACGAAGCAAGTGATAAGAGATAAGGGTTATGTGAAGGGAGTGGGTCAGCAATGAGAAAAAGAAAAGAAAGTCCTAGAGCATGGTAGAGCATGCGAGTAAGCGTAGTAGTACAAGCGACGAGTAAAGTGAAGAGAAAAGAGAAAGTTGTAACATTACCCCCATCTTAGACCTAAGACCATGTCGCAAGCAATTAGAGTCCCATGCAGGAGTACCCCGGGGAGCCAGTGATGTTAGCATAACCAGTTTCATCAATAACATCATCCAATTCCGGAGACGGGACAGAACGTCTGGGGGAGGCAGACCTTCGGGGAGGAGGGATGGGAAGACCTTGGCCCAAGTTTAAGGATCGGTAGGAGCGGGAGGAACCAGAGGAGTGGGAAGAACCAGAGGAAGTGGTAGACCCTCGGCGAGGGGTGCGAAAGGAGTCGGGGGCAGGTGTTCTGTGAGAACGGCCAGAGATACGATCAGCCAAGGGTTGATGCCCCATGGGGCGGGTGGTAGAGAGCCGACTAAGGAGAACGGGGCGGCAAGTGGCGATAGGGCAGTTCGCCTGACTATGTCCTGGGGCCCATTGGCGACAGCCCATGATGGGGCATTGGTATACTGGACAATTGTGGCGAATATGACCTAGGTGATGGCATTGGAAGCAGGCATCGCGGTATCTCAGGTCAGAGGGGAGGAGAGGGGAGGTGCGGAGGTGACCATAGCGTAATTTGCTCTGATGATTGTGGGTTCTTTTGGCTTTGTTCATGACGAGGAGTTTCTCAGGAGATAGGGCAGATGAAGAGGCGGAAGGTGTGGATGGTGAGCGGGCTGAGTAGTAGGAGGGGGACGAGGAATGGTTGTCTTCATGTTGTAGAGGATATGTCCCAGAATTGATGATTCTGGAGGCAGCCAGCTCTACGGCATATCTGTCGATGTCCTGGAGAAACTCTCCAAATTCCATCTGGTACATTACTTGATGGAGTTCTCGTAGAATGTTCTGTTGGGTGGAGGATACCCAATTGCGATCCATGTGGTCTGTAGAGAAAGCGGTGATGTCATTGGTGATGAGGGAGAGGTGTTGGGTCTGATGAAATGCCCGGTATAGGGCCAAGAAGGCAGAGTTCATATCTAAGTGGGAGTCTATGGGGATAGCCATGCCAGTGTCGCAGATATAACGGGCGACATTGTTTCTGTAGCGGGGGGAAGGAGTTCCCTCTCGAACAGCATTGGCATAGATGGGGGTATCGACAGCGAGTACGGGTCTAGGGCTAGATGCTGGGGTGAAGTGAACGGAGGAATGGGTTACGGGAGTTTGGGGAGCGGGACAAGCGATGGGAATGGTCATATTAACTGTCTCGTCAGGAGTGACATGGAAGGTGATGCTTTGGGTGGGTGGTTCGATGGAGTCCACGGGGTTAGAGCCCCATCCAGGATCAGCAAGTGTGGAGGTGGGTGAGGATGGGGAGGAAGCGGTGGAAGTGGTGACTGAAGATTCTGAGGTGAGCGAGGTTTGTATGGAGGACATATTTTTTTTTGTGATGGAAGGGCTATGGGGAAAAGACAGAGGGGTGGAGTTTCTTATACTCCTGCAAAGCGGACTTTGCATTTTTCAGATTCAGCTCAGGGATCCAAGAGTCTTCTTCGGCGGAGTACCCTTTCCATCAGATCAAGTACATGTGGCGAGCAGGAGGTCCGTGGTGGTGTAGAATCTTCTCAATTTTGTATTCTTCTTCTCCCTGGATAAGTTCCAGTGGTGGAGAAGGGAAGTTCGGGCTGTGTACGCTGTTTTTGTGATAGGGAGATAGTGAAACGACCAGAACCCACCTAAGGGTCTAGTGTTTGTAGTTGCAAGAGTACTAGTGAGGATGTTCTGGGAAAACTCCAAGAGAACAAGACTGGAGAGTCTTGTACTACTTGGCTATAGTATTT
>JBBPNA010000280.1:0-34391 GCA_038090555.1 Boletus subcaerulescens | reverse complement strand
ACTTACTACTTATAGTCTCTACACAGCATGGTCTGTGCACGGTCTCTCTTAGTATATATAGTCGTACTTTAGTAGTATAGACCTTAGTCTATTTCTCTTGTTGTTTCCCCTAGTCTTCCCTTGAGGCCCACAAAGCCTGATAACAATCATCATTGATAAACAACATAGGACTCCAGCAAGCACTCTAGGACTTCCCGTTCAGACTGCAGTCACCTTGTTCATAGTCAAGACTTTGGTCGTTACACATGCAACAAAGGCACAATGATTTGGAGAGGTCCAGGCATCCGTTGCAAAGTGCAAACGGCCAGGATGATCCTAAGTTCCATTAGCTAGCGCCATGACAATGGAATGCAAATTTACACGAAGAAGCTTGCCAATACGTTCACTGGCCTTGTCAAATGCCAGATGTATCTTGTGGGTGAGTGTATCTGGGGACAGAAGGTCAATATGAGGTCGTCCCGCAGTCAAGAGGCTTCAGAGTTCAGAGTCATTGACAATGTTAACTGGCCGGTTACTTTCTGTGACCCTTTTTTTTTTTTTTTTAAAATCCTTTTAGTGTCTGCCTTGGAGTACGATACTCTATGTAGAACAATAGTTCTAACCGTAGTATGGGGGCCCCCCGGCCCCCACTGCACCCGATTGTACGAATGCCCTGACGTGAGTTGCCCCCGTCAGTCCGCCGTTCCCGCCAGCCATTTTAGACATCACAATCCCCGAGCACGTAGGTTGGTGATTTTTCTGAGCAAATGGGTGAGGATGAGAGCATGCGTTGGTGGTATAACAATGTACGTTGGCCTTGTGGGGCCCGTTGTACAGTCGGGAATGATGGTATGCGTAGGAGAAGAGAGGAAGAGAAAAGAAAAATATGTTATATGGAGCCCTCCTGTGGTGCGGTGGTTGCCGTGGCTGTTGGGCGCGCAGCAGTGGGCTTGATGGTAATATGTGTAGAACTCTTTGCTTCATCTTGCTACTCCCTCGACTCATAACTGTCTGGTCCTGCCCTTCCCTTGTAGACGTAAAAGGTGGTGTTGCCGTTTGGTGACATTCGAGGCTGTTTTACGATGCATCTGTATTCTTGGTGCTTATTATGCTTTCGTTTTAGGAGGAGGTACATTACCAAATGTATTTTTAAGTTGTCGGGTTGCGTCAATGAATTTGAATAGATGTGGGAGAGCAGATGGTTTGGATAGTAGGTGTGGAATTGAGTTCGTGTCGCGGCCCATAGCGTTGTGTAGGGATTGGCGTTCTTGTGCATAGTTTGGGCATTCCACCAGGTAGTGTCTTACCGTTTCTGGGGTAGGGGGTTCTGTGCAATGTGGTCAATTAGCAGATTCAGATTTACGGATGCGATGAAGATGATGGTTTAGCAAAATATGTCTTGTGCATAGCCAAATAAGGAGTGAGACGTGGCGTTTGGTGAGTCCAGATATAAGTTTAAGGAATGTATTGCCTGGTGTGGCTGAGTTGAGGGATTTGGCAAGGGGGTGTCATTTCGAGTTGAGCCATTGTTTGGCCCAACGTGATTTAGAGGAGGTTCGTTGTTGTTGTTTGAGGGCTGGGATGCTGTGGGGGAGGGGACCTGCTTGTAGGTAGTGTGGTAGACATGTTGTTCTGCTAGTTTTGGAGGGGTCGATGGCAGCTGTGTGGGCTTTGGCATCTGCCTTTTCATTACCTTGTATACCTTTATGTCCCAGTGCCCAACATACGAAGATGTCTTTTGGTGTTATGTCGTGTTTGGTTTTTATGGTTCGAAAAGTTTTCTGCAGGTGGTTCATGATGTAGTGGCTGGAGTGGGTCTTGGGATTTGCACCGGATTTGATGGCTGCTTGATTGTCGACAAATATATAGATTGGCTTACGGGGTGTAGGGTTGGTTAGTAGAAGTTGCGTGGCTAGGGTTAGGCCGACCGCTTCGGCTTCATAGACTGTGTGGTGGTTAGTGAATCCCAAGTGATAACAACGTAGAGAAGCATTCCCGCCGGGAGGGTAATATATGGCTGCCGCTCTTACTTTACCGTTGATGCTAGAACCGTCAGTGTAGATGCATGTAATGTTGGAGGACGCAGCTATGTGGTTGTGGTAGATGAATGCTGAGTCTTTGTCTTTTGGTATTACGGTCTGAAAGGGGGGGCGTTGTGTGGGGGGTTTGTTGCCGTGGTGTATTGTTTCAATTGATTTCGGGTTGATGTCGTATAGGTGGCATAGGTAGTGGAGGGAGGAGCGATGGCAGTTAATGAAGGTGGATCCCGCTCTTTGGAGGTAGGGGTAGATGGGGTGTGAAGGAGGGTGGGCCGCTAGTTGTAATGCCGCCTGTTGACATAGGTTTTGAATGCGGTGTTTTAAGGGCCATATGTTACTGTGGATTTTGAGGGTGTCAGTGGCAGTGGTGCACATGGCTCCAGTGATACTTAGCAGTGCGATTCGTTGGATGCTGTTGAGTTTTTTCACTACTCCCACAGAGCCTGATTGTTTGAAGTCCATGGTTTCCGAGAAGAGGGGGCGGAACCAAACATTTATGGTGTATAGCATTTTGGGGACAGCGACCACAATGTATAATTGGCGCATGAGTGGGAGAGGGATGCCATTTGCAGTCGAGGAGAGCCTTTTTAATTGAAGGGTGTAAGCAGTGCCTTTTGCGATAGCATAAGATACCTGAGCGTTCCAACGTAGCGATTGGTCGACTAAAACTCCTAGAAATTTGTGATGAGTGACCAGTTTGAGTTCTACGCTACGGAGTGTCATTGGTGGGTGTTCCTTTGTTGCGGAGGTGCATAGGTCCATTAGGGCGAATTTTGAGGTTTCGAATCTTGAGTTGTGGTCCGCTGCCCAGTTGAATCCGCCGCCGTCGTGTTCCATCATGCTTTTGAGCGTTGCGTGGGTGTCTTCGAAGTTGTTACCTATTGCGAGTAGCATTGTGTCGTCTATGAATGCTTGAGTTTGTTCTTTTTTCTCTCGGCCTTTGGCTATATCTAGTAGGTCAGCGTTGTAGATGATATATAAAATCATGGAGAGCGGGTCGCCCTGTCCGATGCCATTGGTGATTGGTGTCCAGTTCGAGGCTTGGTATCCGTCGAATTTCATTTTTGTGCGGCATTGCTGGAGGGCATTCTGTACGAACTTAGTTATGATTTTTGGTATTCGTCTCGTTTTCATGTTGTGTATAAGATGATCAGTAACTGCATTGGGGAACGCGCCCTCAATGTCTAGGAAGAGGATGGATACTACCTTGTGGCTGTGCCATGCTTGTTTTACCGTTGCTTCCAATAAGTGGAGGGAGTTGGTTGTAGAGCATCCCGGTCGGCCTCTGAAGTGGGTGGGGGGTAATAGGTTGTTGCTTTCTAGAAGGAATGTTAGTTGATCTGCTATGATGGAAGAGATTAGCTTGTAAGTGGTGTTGAGAAGGGCAATGGGATGGTAGGCTTTCGGGACAGTGTAGTCTGGACGTCCTGGTTTGCGTAGAATGACTGTAGTGAATTCCCTCCATGGGTCGTAGAATGTGTCGAGGCAGAGAGTGGCCTTGAAGAGGTGAAGTAGGTATGGGGTTAGTAGTTCATCACATCATTTAAAAACAATGTTGCAGATGTTGTCAGGACTGGGGGCTTTGTAGGGGCTGAGTTTGGCGATTGCCTTAGCTAGGGTGACTTCCATGATGACAGTTGGGATGTGTAGTGGATCTGGGTAATCATAAGCATCAGGTACTGATGAGGAGGAGAGGGGGGGGAGAAAGAAAGATGCTGCTAGGTATGAGCTTTTTTCTTCATTAGATGTTGCTAACGGTGACATGTCTGGTCTTTGATGAGATTTTAGGGATGGAATTCTGGTCTGGGTGCCTGTGCCCGCTAGTGTAGTGATATATTTGTTAGCTATCCATAGGTCATTACCAGATATGTCTTCGAGCCAATTGAGCCAGTGTTGTTTTTTGGTATCTTTGAGCATGGTCGAGTATTTGTTTGGTTTGGTTTTGTTTTCTTCGTGGACGGGGTGTTGGGTGTCGTTCTGTTGGTGATATGATTTCCGGGCCAGGCCGGCTAGTTCTTTTTTGAGTTTGGTGAGATCTTTTGTCCACCATCGCTTTGAGTGAGGGCTGGGTCATGTATTTGGTATGTGGGGGGCGATGGTAGTATGTATGGCATTCATGAGGGAGTTGACTGCTTGTTGGAACTCTTCTTCCATTGTTAGGCGGCTTGGCAGGGGAGATTTGTTGAGTTCTTCTTTAAGGCGTTCGTTGAATTCTTTCCAGTCGACATCTCTGTAGTTGCGTATTGGGGCTTGGTTGGTTTCCGGTATTGCTAGCTCAACTACCGATAAAATAGGCACATGGTCAGTAGCTGGGGCCGCGTTGTTCAGGGCTGGTGTGGCAGATTGTGAAATACTCAGCGGTGTGGTCAGTACAGAATACGTTGTCGACTCTGGTCCAGTTTTTTGAGTTGGATGCTTGGAGGGTTGGGACATCTTTGGTGAGCGGCATAAACATTGAGTGGTCTGCTATAAGGTCGACGAGGGGTTTGGCTTGGTTGAGGTAGGCCATGGTGAATAGTTGACTATTGCGTTTGTCTTCCCAGAGTGGGTGGTGGCAATTAAAGTCGCCGAGCCAGACAATGTGGTCCGAGTCATGCTGGAAGATGGTATGCGAATTACTTTCTAGATGGGTATGGAGTTTAGTTTCTAGATGGGTATGGAGTTTAGTTTCTGTTTCATATAAGTTATTGTCGTTGTAAATATTAAAAAGGGTGCAGTTCCCGAAAGGGCCAGAAAATTGAATGACTATGACGTCTTTGGAGGGGAATGGGAGTTGTTTCCAACTGTTGGTGTCGAGGGAGCGAGAGACTAGGGTGACTGATCTGTAACACGAGGATTCATTAGTGTAGTGTGTAGTGGGATAGACGGGGTAGAATGAGTGTGGACTTAGGGTGTTTCCAACGTGATTGATGTGCAGTTCTTGTAAGGCATAGATGTTCCATTCCGAGATGTTTGGTCCATTAAGTAGGGAGTGTTGTGCTGTTCGGGATGTGTTGAGGTTTTGTTGCCAGATCTTGAGTGTGGTCTTTTTGTTACCAATCATGGTTCATGTCGTTGTGGAGGTTGGGTAGCAGTGCGCTGATGTTCGAGAGGGATGAGGGGTTGGAGAGAGTAGAGTGGAATGAGGTGGAGGATGTGGGACACAGAATGTGATGGGGTTCGTGCATGTCGTTTCTGTTTGTGTTTTTGGTGGGTGGGGAGGATGCAGTGGGTATGGGGGAGAAGTTGGGATTGGGTATCGGGAGACGGTTTCTGAGTTGATCTTTATGGGTTCGCTGGGTAGGAGGGCAAGGAGGTAGATGGTGGAGGTTCAACTGGGATTGTCATAGGGGAGGGGGTTGGGCTGGGGCTGGTGAGTGACCAGAGCGTGTTGCTGACGTGGTCAGTGTTGGTTTACCTTTGGGTGGGAAGATCACTTAGGTCCAGGCTTCTTCCATCGGGAAGTACAGCATGAGGTTTTCCGGGTGACGGAGGTCAAACTCTTGGCATCTACGTCTGAATTCTGGGCATTCTCTGCTGTAGCTGGGATGGCGGTCCTTATGGCAATTAACACAGAATTTCTTGTGGGCGTTTGAGCAGCGTGGGGTGGTGTGGTGGCCGCTGCATGAGGCGCAGGTGTCAGTGTCGGTAGGGCAGTTTTTTGCTACGTGTCCCCAACCTTGGCATTTGACACATTGTGTCGGTTCTTTCTTGTCTTTTCGAGGGAATAGTTTTTGCCGGTCAACGAATAGACCATCTCTTATTGTGAGGTTAGCAGATTTTGTATCAAGAAAAGTGAACATAGCAAGTGCATGTTGTTGGTTTGGGTCACGTCGATATGGTGGTTTGATCCAACGGGCCGATTCTAGGATACCTTTTTCTAATCCGTTTTCTTCTTCTGTTTTTCATAGGAAGTTAGCATCCTCAATAAAGGAGAGGATAGAGAGATGAGGGACTATGATGTTGTATACTTGTTCTTTGATGGTCGCTTGAGGTCTAATTCCCCTATTAGTCTATGCTTGATCTTGTTGCTTTTGATCCATTCAGCTTCTCCTTTTGTGGAGGTTTTGATGAGGAGGGGACCATTGCGGAGCGATGTGGCTGATTTGATGTTGATTGGGGGACTTGAGGGGTTGCATAGGGCTGTGATGACTTTTTTGATTTTCTGAAGTATCGTACAGCTGTCCTCGCCTTCCTTATAGAGGTTTAGGCCTGGGAGGGGAGTGATCAGGATTTGTTTCAATTGAGTATCAAGGCGTTGTAGTGTTTCGTGGATTTGCTGGGCGATGGGGTCTGAGTTGCAGATGACAGAGCTGTATGTCTGTATGAGGGTATTTGGGCTTGTTTGGTGGGGGGGTTGCGGGACGTTTATTTTCTATTCGATGTGGTCTAGAGTATGGGATGCTTTAGTAAGAGTGTCATTAATGGAATCAAGAGAGATAGCCAATTGTGCGGAGTTTTGAATTATGGTATCTGCATGAGTTTTGAGAGATTCGACTGTTGCATGTAGTATCCCAACCTGGGATGAGATGGCTACTATTGCTTTGGATGAGATGCGTTCTATTAGTTGTGTTTGGGCTTTCGAGTCCATGATAAATGCTATTGCTCGCATTGCTTCGATCGCTGGCTTGGGGATTTTCCACATTTGGGTAATATGAAGAAGCGCTGTGGATAGTTGTTGAGTTGTAAGCGGTTCACCAATTGGGATAAGAAGGAGGGAATTAAGATGAATTGCACTGTCTGATGTGTTTTTAACATCATAGGGTTGGTTAGTAGGTTCATCTTTTAATAACTTAGCTGTTTTAGAGCGAGTTTGGATAGAAGGGGTGGGGTCATGGTCACGGGTATCATGGGAGTCCCTTGGTGTGGGGGTTTTTTTATTCCTCCCGAGGGACATATGGGACTGAGGTGTTGGCCTGGTGAAGATATTTGAGGGATTTGAGGGCTTGATGTAGGTGTAGTTGCTTCTTCATCACCGAAAATTTTTGGGGTCCTTTTGGCAGTGCTGCGTGGTACGAGAGAAAGAAGCTTTTGTGACCCATTTGACAAGATGCGCCCTGGTTTGACTCGGTCAACTGTTAATCTCATAAAAGTTGAATGCTCACATGACTTCTGGATTCGAGTGCATTCTATGGTTGTAATGCACTGGTTGTTGCCCCTGATGTGCAAATGTGGTGAAGATTGAGCCACTGTTTGGATTTGCATCCTTACCCTTAAGAGCATTGGTGACAGCATCCTCTCTGAAGCACCCAATTGCATGATGCTTCAAATTCGTAGTCGAAGACTTATCTTTAGTGTCTTGATAGCGGCGCACATCACCCAGCACTGTCTTACACTTGCGTGCTGCACACGGAAAGAAGTGGCATGGGCGGCTATTGTGATGCTGTACCGATACATCATCTGAGAAAAATGTGTAGATTGGCGAACACCATGTCTTTTTTAGGGCCTCTACAAAAGACTGCATTAGTAGACAGATTCCATTCATATATCCACCTACCAAGCTTAGCAATCAGATCGCAGTCTTCATCTGAGGCCACAGTAGGGTCAGGGCCAGCGGATGGCTCAGCGTCAGGCCCAGAGCCTGAGCATGTCAAGTCAATGTGCTCAGCTGACTTGGAACGACTCAGAGCACATGAAAGAGCTTGACGAGCCTTCTTCAAGGGTCAGGCCAGAGTTTTTGCACCCTTTACAACAGCATTTTTGACAGTTGCAGCTGCACCAGAAACGGTTGAAGCGACAGAGGAAGTGACAGAGGGAGACAATGAGTGAGACAAGACAGCAGCAGCAGGCAGCGAGACCTTCAGCTTGATTTTTGGGGGCATCATGAATCGTAATCCAAGCAAAAAGTAAACAGCCCCCACCTTTATACCCATAGCCTAGTGGCCCATCAGACAATGTCCTCGGACACCAGGATGCCCAGTGCCTTAGCCCGTCTTCGTTGATGGCTCCATTGGTTGATGTCTGTGGCTCTAAGAGGCATGCCACAAAGTATTTCGAAGGTGGGGGGACGCCGTGACCGTCACATTGACGCCGCAAGCATTTCGAAGGTGGCAAGTACTGGCAGAGGCGGCGGCGCTGACATTGATCGGGCTGACTAAGCTCAAACCCGCAGAACACCGCCAACCCACGGTGAAAGTGCACGGTGTGCATGCAGGTCCACCTATCCCAACCCGTACCCGTGATACCTGTTAATCAGATACCGCGGTGTCACCCATACCCATGTGATTCCCTAGATGGGACAGAGCTCGAGGCAGACACTGTGGTCTTTGCGACCGGGTAAGCACATTCTTCCGTACACAACAGTACCGATCTGAGGCGTATTTCATGCCCTTCGAAGGTATGGAGATCCACATACGTGACATCTGTGGAGCGCAAGTTGATAAGGTGAACAAGGTGTGGGACTTCACGGAGGAAGGTGAGATGAGTGGTGTTTGGAGGGATTGTGGACATCAATATCATCAAATCAATCAAAGCCTATGGTTTGGTGTTGGTACGTCGTTGCACACCGTTCCTGCTGCAGTTTCACGTTCTTAAAGTGCGCCCTTGTTGGAAAAGGCGAATTCGAGTTGTCACGTTACCACAGTTGCCATCTTGTGTTGTGTGAGTGACTGTGCACATAACGGGATACATACAGAAGTTGCAGAAATCAAGGTGATTAAAGCTGGCATTTGAAGAGGTCTGAAATCAAGTTTGACACTAGAAGATGTGACACTCAGGGACAGAGTTGCAAGGGCGTGTGCATTGGTTGCACATCCACATCTTGTAAACCACGGTTTGTGCTATCTAATAAGGACCTGCTTGTTTAAAAACCAGGCAGATTCTTAAGCATCCACTCCGAGTCGTTGTTTCCCGCTAGTCTAGAAGCTCATGGCTCCACAGTGTTACTCTGTCAACCCTTGCTGGCCCATTTCACACTGCTATATCTCATGACCTACCCGTATCATCCTGCTAACCTTTCATCTTTTCGTTACTTGTCACACTCCATATTATCTTGGTGCAGGGGTGGTGGCTGGTTTGTCCGTGGCAGTGCAAGTCTTTACACATTTTTTCCAAATGCGCTCTTTTAAACCACCCCTGTGTGCTGGCTGGACAAGATGTTCCGACAGACCTCGATGTTGCAGGGTATGTCCCATCATCAATAACCTTCACCATGTATCCCATCCTGACAGCCATTCACAGAAGGAAAGAACAGAGCGACAAGATGACACGCAACACCGACATTATGCCATGTGATTCTCTCGTCCTTGCAAGTTTGGCGAGGAAAGTCGTCAATGGTGAGTTTTATTGTATCTTTGGTTTGATCCTTGGTGGTATTTTTCTTTGACTCTAAACCATTGACGTGTCCCCTCGGTTACGTACCCCTTCCTCTGCACCTCGCCTCCTTGACTGACTACATACCTCCTGCCCCCTTACTATGCGCGTTTGTCCGTGTCTGTATCACCAGCCGCCTCTGCGTGTACAAAGCAGGTCTCATCCGGAAACATGGCCTTGATCTTTGCCATCAATGGTCCCGCGAAAAATCTGCTGCGATCAAGTTCCTCAAGGTATGTGTTTTTGCTTTCGACTCTTTCCTCGTCCTCGTCTGTATGGCTTACACACATGTCTTTTTACTTTTGCCATAGAACCTGTGGAGACACTTTCCATATGCTGCACTGTTTTTCCCTTGTGTGTGCTATCATGACATACGTCTTGTATGTCGCTGTGCAACTTGAATGGATGGATGAAACAATATTTTCTTTCACACACGCGATGGATCATTGACTCTGAGCGAGGCAAGGCAAACCTCGGAATGGCATGCCTGACGAGAACAATACAGACACCTGGAATGTAGACCGGGTGATGGACGTTTTCAGGACGAGCAACACGCTGCATCTCTTTTCTTGACCATAGCGCTGGATTGACTCATTGGATGTTGTTGTCAGCTGAGCCCGTTGCTCTCACATTCACCTGACGACACCATCAATGGACAGTTCTAGGGTGATAACACGACGCATTGCACGAATGCCCGGGACCGGCCTGGATCCCACAGCCAATTCAAACATATGTACCATCAAACATCATGCATCATGCATGCATCCACTCAGACTCTCTATATCTGTGTATGTACTAAACATCATTTGCATGAGTCAGTGAATCCCCCTCCGGCGAACGAGAACAACATTGAAGTGCATCTGTCATTGGTGCATACGGCGGGCTCGATGGTCATTTCATTCCATCAACACACCAACGCAGTAGGCGCAAGGCTTTTATGGGCGGAATTTGAGGCTATCCCATGCACTGCCCAGGCTACTATACGGGGGAAAAGGTACACTTCCTGTGATGCCGTGGAAACAAGAATGATGGCCTTATAAACACTTCCAGTATGAGTCCCTTGCTTCACAGTGCACACCAAGTCCACCACCTCCTTTCAACCCGGTCTATGCTGCAATGGCCAGCAGATGTGATACCAGAGAAACACGACTGCACTCTGGATTGGTGATGGAGTCTGTTAGCCTGGCTGAGGGCTGTGAGAGCACCAGAAACCAACAACAACTAGAATTAAGGATGTTGCAATCTAGTACACTAGCTGTGGGTCTTTCAGACCTACATGCTATGTTGCAAACTAACCTATCCCGCAGGACTGCATCCCTGGCATTTCTGACGCGGACGCTGAATGTGTGGGGCAGGAGCAAGAAAAGCAGGAAACTCTCACACCCCAGGAACAATCACAGCCACTATTATCTCCTCCACAATATGTGACCAGCATGGACGAAAACGAGGGAACAGTTATTACAAGTACGGTATTCGTTCCTCTATGGAGTTGTAAAGATTGCTAATGTCGAGTAGGTATTAGAGCAACGGGTGTTGCTCATGGCCTCAGGCGACTTCCTGTGGGCTTTTATATCATGGTGAATCACAGTGGCCTTGAATGGAGAACTGAAAATAAATGGTCGTCAGTGCACGGCGATGTGCTGGAGTGGACTGGGCCGATCATCCCAATGTGAGTTCCTTCATCTCCAACCCGGGTTAACGCTCATGGAGTGCACAGACCGTCATATCTGTTGGCTACCGTTTGTCTCAAGGTCTATGCATCATTTGAACTTGACCCCATGTTGGGGACTGGAGAACACTTGCGAAAGCTGACAATCACCGCAGAACAACTATTAGACCGCAGTGTAAAAGACATTCGTGAGTGGGGCTAGGTTTTGTGCAATGCTCTGAGTACTCAAACCACGACAGCATTTACCTTCTTTCCGAAGAGTGGTGACATTGTATCCCTGTGTTCGTCCATTTTTGTGACTCTCCAGCGGCACAAGTATGAGGGCATTGATTCATCGACATCAATGGTCCTTGGTCCTCACCGTGTAAGTACGCAACTCAGGCTCCTGTCAACACGATCCTCATTAGTTAATGTATGTTCATAGCAGATTCCAGGCTCCCAAGGCGAGCTAGAGGATGCAACAAATCAAGGCCATAGTGCCCTCTTGCGATACAGAAAGCATGGGGGGAAACAAGAACTGGAACGTTCTATTGCCGAGTTCAAACGGGCACTCAGTATTTGTCCACTGAACCATCCCTGTCGTGCGGCCGCTCAGTCGAACCTGGCGATGGCAAAATTCATCCTCTGTCAGGTCGAGGACATAGATGTCTCCCTTGAGGTCCCACTCAGCTTGTATCATGATGCACTTGCTGCCCGTCCTCTTGGCCACATTGACCGACCTTCCACGTTGATTCAATTGGCCACAGTGCATTTTGTGCGATTTGAGAAGCGGAGGAACAACACCAAGGGAGCACAAGCTGAGGCACTGCTGCATGAGGTGATGCAACTCAATTGTACAGACGGCTGTGGAAGCAGGGCTGCGGCCTTCTTGCTCCAACTGCATGCTATGCATCCAGTGCATCCCGTTCAGGAGGATGGAGAACCAATGGTGGAGCAGATATCAGTTTCAGGCTTAACACGCGAGGACCCATTGGTTTTAAGTGAACAGTTGCTGCATCACTACCAGTGGTTCGGTGAGCTGGCCGACCTGCAACAGGCTAACACTCTTCTGGAGAAATCAGTGGGGTCAATTTTATTTTGGGATCCTCGGTATTTCCACAGCAGTAGGAAACCTTGGTCTGGCGCTATTATATCGATTCCAGCACCTCGGAGAGTGGGGCGACCTTGAGAATGTGATTTCGAGGCTCCGGAATGCTCTTGACCTAACCCCTCATGGTGATCCTAGCAGGTGCTGTTCTCTCAGCAACCTTGGCAGTTCACTTCTCACTCATTTCCATCGCCTTGGGGAACTTCATGATCTTAAGAAGGCAATTTCATGGCACATGGAAGGTGTTCACCTCAGTCCCGATGATCACCCTGACAAACCTGGCTGTCTTAACAACCTTGGGAACTCACTCAGGGCTCGTTTTGAGCGCCTTGGGGAGCTGAGTGACCTTGGGAATGCAACTTCGACCTACAGGAATGCTGTTAGCCTCACCAATCATGATCACCCTGACAAGCACAGTCGTTTTTTGAACCTTGGCAACTCACACCTCACTTGTTTTCACCATCTTGGAGAGCTAAATGACCTTGAAGATGCGATTTCAATGCTCACATGTGTGGACGAACTTTGCCCGAAGGGCAAAGTTCTTAGTCTGTGTGCGAGGGAGAGGGTCTGGGCTGCCAAATCCTCTTGCTCGTCCGTCAGACACCCCTCTCTGAGGATCAGGGTCGGACCAGGTCAATGCCTGTACAGTACGAGTATAGGAGGGAGGGGACATACGGGGGGGCGTGCAGTTTCGAACCTGTGAAAGTTCTCGTCAGGGGGCTTACCACTACCCCAACCGCCGTCCTTCCAGATCTGTTTAGGGAGCTACCAGCCACACCGGGGGAGTTGAGCCTATCTTGAGCCATAAAGCAGCGAAGCAGCAGGGCCAATCGGGCCTAAGTGATAAGCAGCGAAACCAAAGGACCTAAGGTCAGCAGCGAAAAACACGAAAGCAGAGATGAGCACAGTGTGCTAAAGCAGCAGCGATGGCAGGCGAAACCCTGGGTGGGTTGGTGTGTGGGTGGGTGAGGGTGGGTGGGGAGTAAGGAGGCTTCTTATCTCAGCAGAAGCCAGTGGCGCAATGCCACTCCCACGGACCCCCCAGGCATGTGAGCCCTTTTGGGTACTCGTGTGCACTTTTCCGCTCCCGTGCAGTTCATCACATGTTCCTATCAACCCATGTGATGCCGGTCCCCTGCCTAGTATGAAGACTATCGATAAGCGACACAGACTGTTGACTACACTCCTCATGGTCACCCTCACAAACTTATTGCACTCAGCAGCCTTGGCAACTTGTTCATGACTAGCTTTGGATGCCTCGGGAAGCTGAGTGATCTTGAGGTTGCAATTCCAACACTCAGGGACGCTGCTGACCTTACCCCTCATGGTCACCCTGACAAGCACAACCACCTCAACCTTTTTGGCAACTCCTTGCTTGCTCGTTTTGGGTGCCTCGGCGGGCTTAGAGATCTCAAGGATGCAATCTCAACTCTCAGGCATGCGGTTGACCTCACCCCTCAGGGTCACCCTGTTCGGCCCCACCATCTTAACAATCTTGCCAACTCCCTGAAAATTTGTTTTGGGCACCTTGGGGAGCTCTGTGATATCGAGGAGGCAGTTTTAATGTCCAGGGAAGCTGTTCGCCTCAGTCCTAGTGGTCACCCTGAAAAACCTGGCCATCTTGACAACCTTGGCATTGCCTTTGGCACTCGTTTTGACCGCCTTGGGGAGCTCAACAATCTCAAGGAGGCAATTCTGATGTTTGGAAATCAGGTGGTCCTGGTAGGATTTTGCATGCCAGTACAGTAGCTACAGCATCCATCATGTTGCAGATTGTTCAGTAGTCAATGATAACCTTACGTTTGCAATACAAGATCAGCTGTCGGACGAGTGGTCTTGCATTAATTACACCACTTTGCAACCTCTAGGCTCCTGTACCCATCCAATTCCATATTGCAATATCCTTCTACCTGTTGAACCAGCCAGAGCTGACCAATGGGAGACAGAAGGCCAACGCCCCACTGAGATGATGATGGAGAAGAACCCCCCTCGCTACTCTACAACGCTGCACTCGTGCTACTCTGGCATCTCCCGCTCTGGACTCCTGACACTCCTACCCTCGACTCCCTGCTGCTCCAAGCTCTGTCATGACGTGGCCCTGCGGGCCGCCCCGCTCCATCTGCCCCCTCCTCAAGATGCGAAACCCTGGGTTCGCTCACGACGGACTCTTACCTTGCTCCGTCACCATTCGTCCTCGTTATCTGTGTTCTCGTCACCTGTGTCACTCTTTTCCGACCTGTCCTCTTGGTCCTGCTTGTCCTCTCTCTCTCTCTTTTCTGCACCTCTCTCTTCCTCCTCAATGGCTAGATTAGTTCCTAGGCGTGGGATGAACTCGCGGAGACGTCTGGCATGGAACCACCCTGGAACTGGGAATCCTTCTAGTGTCTTCAGCATGTATGAATTCCCTGCGCGTTGAACGATGCGGCGCGGTGCGGACCATTGCGGGAGGAGTTTGCGTGTGGTGGAAAGGGTTGTGCTGAGGGAATTGTCGTATACTTGGACTAGTTGATCCTCAGTGAATACGACCTCTCTGGCATTCGTCCATAGTACTTTGCGGTCGAATGCTGCTTTCCGTTTGATTGCATGTATCGCTATGCGGCTCGCTCCGTCTAGACGTTGTTGGTCGACGTATGCCATGTGTACTGTGACATCGTGTTGGGTGGGTTGTGTCGCTGTCATTGCGGTGGGGGTTCGGGCTGTGTTGACGACAAAGCCTAGTAGGAGTTCCTTCGGGGAGAATTGCAGTGATGGTATGATGCGCTCATTGAGTTGGCGGATGGCAGTGTCAAAGTGGTCGGGCCACGCTTTGGTGATTTCCTCAGGTTTCACGTTCTGATGGTCATCCTCACCAAGGCCTGGGCTGCAGAGGCGTTTTAGTCGTCCAAGCAGTTTCCCATTCGCATTTTCGACTAGACCATTGATCCATGGTGCGTATGCCGCCACTACATGGTGGTTAGTCCCTTGGGCTTCACACCAGGCGCGTACGTCCCCATTGTTAAAGTGAGAACCTCCGTCTGTCATGAAGGTCTCTGGTGCGCAAAAGGTGTGGGTGACGGTTTTGAGTCCCTGTAGGGTCGTTTTAGCAGTCCCACTGGTTTTGAACTTGAAACCCCATGTGAAGCGCGAATACGTGTCAAGGATGAGGAGGATGGAGTGATGTCCTCCTTTGCCTTTCGGGAGGGATAGATAGTCAGCGACGAGTAGTTCGAACGGGTGTCGACATGTGATTGGGTACATGAGGGAGTGTAGGTGAGATGACCCGAAGTTCTTGCATTGCGGACACTCGAGTAATGCCAAGGTGACGGACTGGTCTAGTTGTGGGCTGTAGATCCTGTCCATCAGCTGGAGTTTGGTGAGGTCACGACCCCAGTGTCCGTTGTTGCTGTGTTCGTGTTTTGCCATTTCTATTGCCTCTGTCTGTGGTACACATTCGACCCATGGTTTAGCGCAGATTGTCTTTCCATCCGTGATCCGCCAGAGCTTTCCATCCTCAATCTGATATCCTTCTGCCCGGTGTTTCGCGCGGTTACGTTCTCGTTCGGTTTTATGGCTGTCACGGTCTGTGATGGCTTGGACCACTTCTAAGAACAAGGGCTCATTAGCGAAGCGTTCGCATAGCGAAGAGACTACTTTGTCTGTGTAGACACCAAATAGGTCGTTTACGATGCCTCTGGAGGCTTCCCAATCTTCGCAGACTAGCCATGTGCTTCCGTCATCCGTTGTTCGCTCTCTTCCAGCGTACATGCGGCTTAGTGCATCTGCGGCTTTGTTTGATTCGCCAGAGCGATGTTGGACTGCTGTAACACAATAGCTCTGTATACCATCCTTCCATCGAGCATGGTGGAGGTTTAGAGCATCGTTGCATAGCGTGTCTTTCATTGCGTGGCAGTCAGTTTCGATTTCTACCGGGAAGCCCCATATGGTATCACTGAAGTGATCTAAACCAAACTTTAGTGCGGCAAACTCGAGGTCGTAGGGTTTGTAGCGTTCTTCTGCAGGGGCAGTTCATTTGGACGCATACCCGATTGGGTAAGTATCAGTCTTAGTCTCCCCGTTAGGGAGGGTGACAGTAAAGCGTTGGGTGAGTACTGCCCCGAAGCCATCCTTGGATGCATCTGTGATAAGCACGAAGGGCGTACCATCAAACTTGGGTGCGCGAAGGATGGGTTCTTCGAGGAGGATGCACTTGAGCCTCATGAAGGCCTTGGTATGCTTCGCTGTCCAGTATGGCGCTAGGTTGCGGTCTCGCAAGAACTGGCGAAGTTTCCGTCCCTTGCGTTGTGCTGGTTGCGGCAGTTCAAGGTTGCACTGTAAGTCAGTTAGTGGTGCTGTGATACGTGAATAGTCTTGGATGAGGGATCGGAAATAGCCCATTAGGCCAAGAAACCTCATCAAGTCTAAGAGATTACGAGGAGCAGGCCACTTAGCTACTGCTTCCAGTTTGGCGACGTCAGGTTTAATGCCATCCTTGCCGACCCGTGACCCTCCAAACACAGTGTCCTGCATGAACAGTCGCGTTTTTTGTGGGGATACTGATAGGTCACGGTCTCGGCAGCATGTGAGGAAAATGCACAACCAGTGGAGCACATCTGTAAAGTCATTACCCGCTATTGCGTTATCGTCTACAAAAGTCTCTAGTTGAATGGAGGTGGTTAGATCATGTAGCGCCCGTCCGGTCAGGTCGCAGAACCATGATGGTGCATCCGCAATGCCCATTGGCATGCGAGCGTATGCATGGTAGCCAACCCCTTCTGTGTATATGCATAGGTAGGGTTGACTTTTCTCTGTTACCTCAATCGCATAGAACCCTGACGTGAAGTCAATGACACAAATGTAGTGTTGTCCTGCTAGTCTTTGTTGCTTGGCTCGCAGGTCACCCTGGGGTACTTGGGCTGACTGACATATGCGACTGAGTTGGCTGAAGTTTTGCGTGATGCGCCACTTTGGTTTCTTTGTGCTCATCGGGTTTGCATATATTAGCTGTGAAGGGTGCGGAGCACGTCGTGGTACATTCGGATCTGGTAGCTCACCGAGTAGGATGCACTGCTCGTTGACTTCTTGTCGTATTTGATCCATTGTCAGTCCTGGTGTATCGTGCGCTTTTTGGGCTAGTACTGTAGGGTGTACTGCTTTTACTTCGCTGGCATGTATGGGTCGTAAAACCCCAGGATCCACAAATTCTGCAAGTTTTGGGAAGTAGAATTCTTTTTGCACTTGGTTCAACAGTCGTTGGTTCGCTTTGACTGAGAACGTTGCACCTTCTGGGATTCTCAAGCGGTATTTCATAGGTGATGCGGGTTTGACTTCTTTTACCGATAGGGCAAATACGTCAGCGAATTCATGCAGTAGGTTGCGCACCATGGTTGTTTTGTCAGGCGATATGTTACCAATCTGGACCGCCTGTAGGATTGCCTCTACTCGTAGTGGGTAGAAGGGTCCCTTGTCAGTTAGTCTAGTGAAAATTTTGTTACTTGAGACAGGTAGGAGTGGCGACGATACATCACCTGGTGTACTTAGGGATGAGATGAGATGAATGTTCGTCTGTTCGTTATTAGTTGAAGGGGGAAGAGGGAAACAAATGTGAACGGGTAGTGAGATAGCAGTGGGTAGGGAGGGATATGGTAGGGTGTGACGTGGTATGAAATTATGTATACGATGGTAGTTATCTCCCATGGGGAGCGAAATGGAGTCGTTGCTATAGTCGTGGGTTGCTTTTACCTGTTCTAGAAGTGGTTTGCCTATTAACATGCGCCACGATCCTCCGCTCGGGAATACTTCAAAGGCAGTGTGTGTTGTGAGTGGTCCCCATTCAAACTTACCGGTCCACGTGCCTGTTGAAGAAACAACTGATCCATTAGCCATTCGGAGTTTCCGCGAGGATGGACTTAGCGGGTGTAGTCTGTGTGCAATGCGTTGGAATGCTGCAGTGTCTATTGCATTGATCATCGCCCCATTATCCACGACCGCAAGGAATCGTGCACGTTCTCCCTTTGGGCCATGGAGAGAGGGGGTTGCAAGGAAGGGGTTGCTGGTGCGCGCGATGATTGGTTTTCCTAGGTCATCCAACAGGTACACATCAGTTACTCGATTGTCAGGAGTGGCTACATCACTGTTTGTACGCGTCGTGTCCTCGGGTGTATGGGTCGTCTGTGTAAGTAAAGTAGAGGTGGGAACAGCATGGGGTGAGGGGTTATGTATGGTATGTTTATCGTGTGTGTAAGTATCGTGTACAGGGGAACTCGTAAGCGCGGGGGGCAAGCATTGTGTGGGGGTTACGGTGGGCTTGCGTACTGCTGTAACCCCTGGTCGTTTTCCGGCTGTTGCCAGTTCCATCCGTTATCCTGGTTGTTACCCCAAGTGGTGTCTTGTATGGTGTTGTCGTCCTGTGCATCTACCATCATGACCGGGGTTTGTGCTTGGTGATAGGTAGGTTGCGTGTAAGGGTACGACCATACATATTGGATAGGGATTGGTTGGACTCGGGGCTGCGGGTTGCGACGTAGTAATCCCGACACCATTTGTCGCCATCTAACCTCGAGTGGGGGTAGGCGGTTCTTTGACTCACAGTTCCCACTCGTGTGACGAGGTTCGGTGACTACTCCACATTCGAAACACTCGCCTGATCCTGGTAGTGCTGTACCCGGGGTTATTGGGTAAGGTCGGGACAGCGACACCATAGCGTCCGCTCCGTGGGCAGTATGCCATGCATCAATATCCGCCTTATACTGCTGTTTACCTTCACCTGAGTTGGGTCGTTGTGGAATTGCCATTACCCTTTCCAATACCTGCTCCCTGGTTGGAGGGGGTCGTCTCGGTGGCCAGGTTCCCTGGACTGGGGCAGTATATGGTTGGTTTTGAGTAGCGAAGTTGTGGTGGGTGGTGATGGGTGGTAGGTTACGAGGATTCGTCTGGGGGCGTGCATGGTATGGCGTACTAGGTGGGAGGTGGAACTGGGAAAGTTGCGTGATAGTGGATTGGAGTGTTGCAGCTGTCGCGGAGGTCTGGGCACGTAGCTGGGCAATCTCTGCATCTCTAGCACGTTCCTGGTCGACCCTCTCCTTGCCTCGTTTAATCTTGTGGGCTGGGACACTCCGTATATCCTTTTGGAACTCTTCCCACTTACTGTACCGACACGTGAGATGGTCCTTCAGGATGTTTGGGATGCTGTCGAGTGCGCATTCGAGCAGGAGGCCCTGCACATCACCCATGGATATAGCCGCTTTCTTTACCTCGTTGGCCCATATATTTTGACCATAGTCGGCCTTCTGCTTGTCCGATGGGGTGATCCACTTCCCTATGTCTCCTTCTTTTAGGACCAGCTCCCTAATCCGTTCCATCTGTTCCGCTTGCGTGAACTGGGGGCGTTCTGGTGGGGGCCATCTGATATCGAAGGCAGTTTAGATGGTTTCAAGAGAGACCTTGTCCCTGGAGGAGAGTGCGTCGAGCCAGTCCGATGCGTAGCTGCTGGGCATTATGTGGTTGGCAAAGTGTACAACTTTCTCCGTATCCGTCCAGGAGTGTGGTAACATCTACTTGAATTTTGCGAACCACATGGTTGGGTCGTCCTCATCCCCATAGAACATTTTGGTGGTGGGGGGGTTCTCCGACATGATAGTTCTCGTTGAGGAGGGAATGGGTGGGTTTGGTGGTTTGGGGGGATGGGGGATGTTCGTGTGGTGGTTTCTGGGTGGACGACGCGGAGGTCCGTGTAGGTGAGGAGGCTGAGCACGGAAGGGGAGGGTGATAAAAGGAGTTTCGGGGGATTTCGGGTGCCTTCCGATTGATTCCGGTGTCTCAGCTGTGGGAGGGGAGAAGATTGCTGGTCTAAGATTGAAAGCACTAGGTAGGATTGTTGCCGAGCTACTCGAACGGCGTCTGCTGAGACTGTTGGGGGCTGATACTAGACGTTTCTGGGGGGTTTTTCGTATTTCTTCGTCGTCAGATGGGAAGGAGATGTCGGAAGAAGAGGGGAAACTGTCTGAGCTGAATGGAGCATGAATCGTGCTCTTGTCACCAGATGAACCAGCCAGAGCTGACCAATGGGAGACAGAAGGCCAATGCCCCACTGAGATGATGATGGAAAAAGGACTCTCCTCGCTACTCTACGACGCTGCACTCGTGCTACTCCGGCATCTCCCGCTCTGGACTCCTGACACTCCTACCCTCGACTCCCTGCTGCTCCAAGCTCTGTCACGACGCGGCCCTGCGGGCCGCCCCGCTCCAACGCTACCTCTTTTGAAATAGTGAGGCCTAAAGAGATGGCGGTCATACCAGCACGGCGGAATGAGATCGAAATGGATGGCGTACAGTAATCATAGACAACTGCAGTCACCACCATGACTACAACGTGTAGTGAGAATCAGGTTTCAAACGACTCCAGCGTAAATGACGAACGGGAAGCATAGTTGTTTAATTGTAGTAGTGCCAAGAATGACTGCACTTCCGAGGCGGACATGATCTGTGGATGTGAACAGGGAAAACACGAGGGAGCAGCAGTGGGAGAGGCAATAATGAAAAAAGAGGAGGGTGGGGTTGTTCCATTGAGGCTTTGAAGGGTTCAAAATAAATACTGTCAGAATGTGCCAGGCACAGAACGCTGAACATGTTTAGATGTACCACCAAGGTTGACGTACAGTGCAGTCCAGACACGCAAGCTGTTCCACAGTATGCAGAGCCAATACGATCTAGCTCGCTACCAAGTTGACACCGTTCGATTTCAAAGCCTTTTATTCCCAGAACGTAGACAGCTTCCCATCGGCATCCATGGCTATTGTCTTGTGCCTGAGCGAAGGGCATTGAAGGCGGTGAGCTAGTGGCAGAAGGATGAATCAGAGAGAAACCGAGAGCGGCGCTGAGTATGATGTACGAGATATATATGACATCGAAACATCCCGATCAACGGTCAATGTCTCGATGTCTCACCCGCAACTAGAAACGTGATGTGATCGTCACTGCCATGATCAGATGCATGACAGCCAGTACACCGAATGTCGGCTCGTGGCGATCCCTTAGGCTCTGAATGCGCCTACTTCTGGCTTTGGAGACCCACAGTACTGGATCCAGTCATAGTATGGGTGGGCATCGTGGGCATGGGATCATAGTTCAGCAGCATTGTACAAACACTTCCAAACACTGCAACGCGTCACTGCAAAAAGATACAGCAGCCCTCCAGAGATAAGGACCAATGCGGGGTATACACTCGTGATGGAGCAGGCTACAGGTTAAGAACGACACGATTAGGCAGGTTGAAAGCAAAGCGACGACGAAAGGAAACGAGTACAAAGTGACGGCGACTCCACGAGACAATAAACCTTCATCTCCACTTCACAATATCTCCACAACTTCAGTACGTATATCCCTGGCAAACTTGATCGAGGGCTCGAGTCCTGGCACGATAATCTCATGATCAGCCGCAATTCGCCTGAACTCCCGATTGGGTTGTTGCTGGAGCAACAGCGCATGGAATGGTTGTTGAAGACGAACAACCAATCGCAATGCTCGGGTATAGTCGTCCATCGTGGCGGCGGGTGCTACTTGCGATGGCGACGTTGGTGGAGATCTGATAGCGGTCTCCGGATCAGAGTCCGAGTCATATTCGTCATCGACTGTATATCCCCAAGTGGAGCTGTCAAGCGGATCTCGCAGCTCGCGAATCCATGGATGCACGAAAAAGAGTCTACGTGGCTCCGTCAACGAGAGGCTGTCTGACGTCTGGAATTCGACATGGCCAATGCCCGACACCCGAGCACGGTAACGAGTCTCGAGACCACTCCCAGTATTTTGTACACTGAGCCGTCTTACTGCGAAAGTGATGCAGGGGAGGTGAAGGCGGCGGTTAGCGAAGCGAGCTGGGGGTAAACGCGTGACCCGGTCGTGGATGAGTATGGCATCTGTCTGGGATAGTGAATTTCTTAATACCGCAGTGCGTGCATCCGTTTCAGCGTCACTGATGGGAGGCGAGGAACCGGGCAGTTGACTATACACGGAGAGGGAGGCGGGAAGGCAGGTGTTGTATGACGATGATTTGCCCGTCCAGGCAAGCGCCGTCACTTCTCCTGAACGAGCGACGATCTCTTCTAGTAGGTGGCCCAGCGCAGCGTCTCCTTCTCCATAGTCAGGCCGTATATCGCTCTTGAAAACACCAATCAATGAGTATGCGACGTCCTCTTCCATAGTAGCGTTGCGTCTTGAAGCCAGTCGTAGCTTCTCTCGGACGGTGAGATCATCAGGGTTGAAAGCGATCAGGGTTTTGCGAGAGATGCCGATCGCATCCGCGAGTTCCTGCATAATCTCAGGCGACTCCTTGTGGTTCGATCTGGTGTCACCAAGGTAGGGCTTCCAGTCGCGAGCATAGAATCTGAGCACCCGTGCTGCGAGAAGCTCTTGTGAGGTCCAGGCACGCGTCATCCAGATACTGCCCGTGAGATCACTGAGAACCGATGGAGACGCCACGTCCACTAGCAGCACGAATGTGGCTGCGGAAGCCTCATACCATTTGTACATCATTTTGAGTGATTGGTGCAACACCGTGCTGATCGTCTTGTCAATGCAGCAGGTGTCGCTCCACGCCCACCGATATCCATCCGACCGAACCACCTCGCAAAATTTGCGCAACTTGTCGTTCAGCGGCGACAAATCTAGCTCCCAGACTGAGCCAGCCTGATTGACGTCTTGAAATGAAGGTTCCCTCCCTTCCCATACGTGCGAGAGAGCCACATATCGAAAATAATCTTCCACCACTTCCTGGATGCATCTGTCGTCTAATGCGTTCGTCATAGAGGAAATCAGCTCTTTGAACTGCGGTTCCGACTTGAACGTATGCGTTCGTTCCGGTCCATCGCATAGACGGCCAGACTCGACATCAATGAGCACAAGTGGTGATATCTTGAGGACCCCACGGACGACGTTGTCGATGATCATCTCCAAACGAGATGGAGAAACATACTTCTTGCCTAGGTCTAAACAAAGTAAGTTGAAATATTATTTAACCATTTTTAGTGACACTTACGACGGACATCTTGATCGAGAGAGGACTCGATGAGAGAAAACATGCGGGCAAACGCATTCATTGCTTCGTCGTACCGCCGTAAACCATGTAGAGCCACATGTCTTCTCTCGTATCCTCGCGGGCTCGAAGTGTCTACTTTGATTGCCTGCGTTGGCTGGATTCAGGACCGTTAGACACCAAGGAGAGCAGAGCGAAGCCGTACGTCATCAGCATCCTTTAACGCGTCATTCCACAACCCCAGCATCGCTTGGGCATTGCTCCTCTTGACAAGGAGACCCACCGGGTTTGGGGGATTGAGGTACAACGCAGTAGAGTATTGGACGATCGCTCCCTTATGATCATCAGATCCCGCAGCAGCGTCACCATTGCTTTCGAATGTGGTCAGACATTTTTGAATAAGATCTGCGCTCGAAAATTCAGCGTATGTCACTCTAAATGGATCATCGCGAGACGTACCCGGCCCCCAATCTGTGGTCACCTCGCTCGTTAATGCTTCTTTGCCCAGGACCTCGACCATGGTGGAAAGTGGCTCTGACAATTCCGTATGACCCACTACATCCATGGCTTTCCACAAGTATAACTGAATCGCAGGGGCAAGTCTATCAAAGTCCCATCCGAATATCTTTCAAATGAAGTTGGTGGATTATAGAGGCGCTCAAAAGCATTGGCTTACAAGGGAAATGACCGTCAGATAAGGGTTTTGTCGAAACGGGATGACTTCTTGCGCACGCGTAAACAGTTCTATCGCGCGTTCGTTGTCCCCCCCTTTCATCGACATACTTGCAAGTAGGAAGAGCATTTGACCCTGTACAACTCGTCAAACTCGGTTGGATTTCCATGCTTCACGTGTACGTACCCGTACAGTGGTGTATGGTTCCTGATCATCGACTATATTGATCAAGTCACTTACACGCAAAATAGCGTCATCGTGTTTTCCGCATTCAAACAGGATGATCGCCTGTGGGAAATGAGACATCGACACTAGCTGCAATGAGGAACACAAGCGCATACCTTCATTAACAAGAGGAGTCTATTCTCGCTCGGGACACAGGCACTGAACACGAGGTCAAATACACGTATAGCTGATTCATGCTCCCCATTGCCAACATGAGCGACTGCGCTAGCAATATAGCCAATGACGGATGGCTGAATTTCGATAGACTGGTGCATGATAGTCAGCAAATACGAGACGACACAAGACGGAAAACTCACCTTTTTGGCATCGTTGATGGCTATGTCCCAGTGTTTCGAACGGGCCCGCACAAAAGCACGGTGAGCAAGGGCGTGTGCATGGTGAAAAGGACTCGTGGGATGCATGATATCTTTTTCCAAAAGTTCTTCGACATGAGTCAAGTTGCCCTGCGTCCACGACGTGAACGCCGCATCACTGATGTACATAAAGGGCAGCTATGGACGCTGCAAGGGAGTGAAAAGTATTGAGAACAAGCGAGCAAGTTATCTTTAAACACTCACGATGCGCAGAGAACGTGGCAGTAGACCACAATCCATTAGACCACCAATGTTTAGCGAGTGGGATTGCTTACATTTACTGTCAAGTACGAAGTCGGCAGGAAGTCCCGAAGACTCTGGATGGTAAGTGTTCCATCTTCTTCTCCGAACACAATGCAGTCATCGTTGGGGGAAACTGTGATGGACCAAATAGCGCTTGTTTGCTCCAATGTGGTGCCGATTTCTGTGCCGGTGTAGGTGTCCCAAAAAGATACAGTCTGGTATGTGGCTACGACAGCGAACTTTTGATTGCGCGATAGGACGATTGAAACGGGCTGTCCGCCAGGAATGGACCACTTGGTGAGCAGGGCTCCAGAGGAGGTATCGAAACACTTGACTCCATCAAACGTGGCAGCAAAGAGTTGACGACCATCAGCCGACCATGCAAGCGGTGAAGATATGTTGTTCCAGAACCAGCAGGGGATGTCCAACAGCTGCTGTCCATTGTCGCTGTCGTAGATGCGGATCGACTTGGTGTCCGTTGCGTGGCCGGTCGCGGTGGCAAGTCGATCGCCGTTTGGAGAGAACCGCACAGCCACAACCGTCCCACCGTGTTCGAGCGGTCCTACGAGTCTTTCTCCGGTGGTTATGCTGTGGATGAATGCTTGCTTGTCAAATGCACCCGTCGCGAATTTCGTCGAGTCGGGGGAGGTGTCTACCGAGAATACCGAGTCGGTGTGGCCGTGGATGTCCAAGACCTTTTCTTGGCTCTGCGCATCCCATACTAACACATTTGCATTTAAACGCCTGAGTCCACACACGAGCCATTTGCGATCCGGAGACAGCGCTGCAGCGAATATTTCTGCCCCTTCAACTCGAATTGGTTTACCGATCTCTTGTCCGTCATCCACGCGCCATCGTCGGAGCATCCCCTCCCCACCTCCGCTCACCACCTGCCTACCGTCTTCGGCGAACAAGACTGAGAATATTTCATGTTGAGTATTGATTTCAACTGTTCTTAAGCCACCTGAAAGTCAACAGGCGGTCATTATATACAGGTCTCGCCAACAATTAGGACTTACCACTTTCTGCCGACAGCATACCCGGTCCAGTGTTAAAGGCACAACGTGGTTGGGAGTAGAGCCTGAGCGTCAAGGTCCACAGCATTTTCTATCATGATTTCACACAGCCCCAGGCGCTTGTGCTTCGTAGTCTAATTTCGTCTCTGATGTTCCCCATGGCTTGCGCAATCGTCACGGGGAGGATGCACAAAAAAGTCCCGTCGACGACTATAACAAGGCCTGGCGCGCCATGATTCGACAGGTGGTATAGGCAATGCTCCCCCTGAATAATGGCGATTCGAAATACTATCTTCAGCCCCTTCCGTGACCCAATGGCCATTGCACCTTCTCTTTCCTCTACACCATCTTCCCTCCCGTGTCTCTTCTCCACGCATGACTGATGGCTTCAAGGGCTCCAAGCCGATGGCTGTGTTTGGGAGGGCTGGACCAACCTTCGAGCGATGTCGACTCCGGGGTGGTAAGTCGACAGGGGAGTGACTAAGGCGAGTTGCAACTCCTCTACCAAGTTCATGGTGTATACCAGGAGTATGATAGAGTCCCATTTAGGATTCCGATTATTCAATAAGCGTGCTCGTACACAATTTCCCGTAGGGCAGCTTGATCAATAAAACGATAGTACACACTGCCAAGCAAGACACTGATATCTCCGCCTATGATGATAGGTTCATATCTTTCCACGCCAACGACTTGTCGACACCGATACGTCCGTCTTGCCCACGTACCGTCGCGCAACTGCGCCCAGTTCTTTTCCACCCTCCTTCTCTCATCCCGTGATCTTGAGCTTCATGATCCTTGTACTTCCTCTGCGAAATGCCTCATACTGTCAACAGTAGCGTCCAAGTCCCCACGCCCACAACCAACGATTCAGTTCTGTCCGTGCAGGCCATGGTAACCTACTTGACCTGACATGGCAGAGTTCGTTCAACAACGAAATTCATCCCAACACGTGTAGGAAACCCCCATTCAGAGTGGGAGAAAGATCTCACTCTGGTATCCAATCGATGGCATGGTGATCCCGCTACGAAGAGTGCGTGGGTCACTTTCTTCCAGAAACGTCGGAAGAGGGAGAGGCTATCATCATTCCTGATGTTCATATGTGGTGTAGGTAATGTGATTCGATATCTAAGGACGGTTGCAGGGTATACTAGTCATGATGCAGCTTGTTGAATGTCGAGAACTACACGATCAGGCAGAGGGTAAGGTAACGGCAAAAAGACAACGAAAGCGATAACGACGTACGGGTAGAGGCGCAAGGTTGATAAAAGCCCAATACCAACATCACAGTATCTCGACGACTTCAGTACGAACGTCCTTGGCAAAGTTGATCGAGTGCTTGATTCCGGGCACAACGATCTCGTGTTCAGCAGCTACACGCTTAAATTCTCCATTGGGTTGTTGCTGGAGCAATAGCGCATGGAATGGCTGTTGCAGACGAACAACCAGTCGCAACGCTCGCGTGTAGATGTCCATCGTGGCGGCAGGTAGAGCGCGCGATGGCGAAGTGGGCGTGAAACCAGGTTCAGTCTCGGGATCGGACTCCTCGTCGTAGTCGTCATCCACTGTACTTCCCCAAATGATACCATCAAGTGGATCGCATATATCGCGAACCCACGGATGAACAAGAATGAGCTTGCGTGGCTCTGCCAACGGGAGCCTATCCGATGTCTGGAATTCGACGTCGCCAATCCCTGATATCCTAGCACGGTAACGGTGCTCTTGACCACTTGCAAAAACATATGTACCAAGCCTTCTGACTGTGAAGACGATGCAGGGCAGGTACAGCCGACGGTTGGCGAAACGGGATGGGGGTAGACGGGTGATCCGGTCGTAGATAAGTGTGGCATCTGTCTGCGATAATGAATTTCTTAATGTGGCAACGTGCATGTTCATGTCAACGCCGTTGATGGTAGGCGAAGAACCAGGCGGTTCACTGTACACTGCGAGAGTGGTGGGAAGGCAACTGTTGTATGACGATGACTTGCCGGTCCAGGAGAGTACCGTCACTTCCCCCGAACGGGATACGATCTCCTCCAACAGGTGGCCCAGCGCGGCATCTCCTTCTCCGTAGCGCGGTATGATGTCACTCTTGAAGATCCCAATTAAGGAGTAGGCCACGTCTTCTTCCACCGTCGCGTTCCGTGTCGAAGCGAGTCGTAATTTCTCTCGGACGGTGAGGTCATCCGGGTTGAACACAATGATCGTTTGACGAGCAATCTGGAAGGCATCTGCAAGCTCCTGCATGATGTCTGGGGATTCCTTGTGGTTAGACCGGGTGTCACCAAGGTAGGGCTTCCAATCCTGGTCATAGAATCTAACCACTCTCGCGGCAAGAAGCTCTTGAGCGGTCCAAGCACGCGTCATCCAAGGACTTTCTGTGAGATCGCCAAGGGCAGAAGGAGACTCCACGTCTGCCAAATGGACAAATGTGGCTGCAGATGCTTCGTACCATTTGTACATCATTGCGAGCGACTGGTTCAACACCGTGCTGATCGTCTTGTCAATGCAGCAGGTGTCACTCCATGCCCACCGATATCCGTCCGAGCGTACAATCTTACAGAAACCGTGCAACTTCTCGTTCAGCGGTGAGGAATCCAGCTCCCAAACGGAGCCAGCCTCATCGACGTCTTGGAATGAAGGCTCCTCCCCATCCCATACGTGCGACAGTGTCACATATCGGAAATATTCTTCCACTACTCGCTGGATGCGTATGTCGTCCAACGCCTCCGTTATAGAAGAAAGTAGCTCTTTGTACTCTGGTTCCGACTTGAAAATATGCGTTCGTTCCGGTCCATCGCACAGACGACCGCTCTTGATATCAATGAGCACGAGAGGGGATATCTTGAGGACTCCGCGAACGACGTTGTCGATGATTGTTTCCGACCGGGACGGGGAAACATATTTCTTGCCCATCTCTGTGCAATATAAGTCACGATATTGTCTTTCTTATTAGTAGTGACACTGACGACGAATGTCTTGATCGGGAGATGACTTGATGAGGGAAAACATGTGGGCAAACGCATTGATTGCTTCGTCGTACCGCCGCAATCCATGCAGGGCGGCATGCCTTCTCTCATATCCCCATGGACTCGAAGAGTCTGCCTCGATCGCCTGTGTCAGTTGAATTCAGGTCAGTGAGGTACCAACAAATGTGAAACCGTACGTCATCTGCATCCTCCAATGCATCTTCCCACCACCCCAGGATTGCTTGGGCGTTGCTGCGCTTCATAAGGAGATTCACTGGGTTCGGCGCATTCAGGTACAACGCAGTAGAGTATTGGACAATCGCTCCCTTAGGATCCTCAGACCCTATAGCAGCATCACCATTGCTTTCGAATGTGATGCAACACTTTTGAACGAGATCTGACATCGAACAGTGAGCGTAGTTGTAAAATGATCATAAAAGGTATACCCGGGTCCCAATTTGCAATCACCTCACTCGTTAATGGTCCTTCACCGAGGGTTTCGAGCATAGCAGAAAGTGGCTCTGACACATCCGCATGGCCCGCAGCATACATCGCTTTCCATAAATGTAGCTGAATCGTGGGGCCAAGGCTGTCAAAGTCCCATCCAAATATCTTTCAAATAGAGTCAGTATAATTACGGAAGGACTCGAAACCATTGGATTACAAGGGAGATGACCGCCAAGTAAGAATTCTGGCGAAACGGGACGGCTTCTTGCGCGCGCCTAAACAATTCTGTCGCACGTTCATTGTCTCCTCCTCTCATTGACACGCCTCCGAGTATGAGGAGCATCTGAGCCTGTAAAACGCCTTGTCAATCCTGCTTGAACGTGTCCAGATGTGCAGTCCCATCGAGTACGTACCCGTACAATGATATATGGTGACTCGTCATCGACTATCTTGATCAGGTCACCTATCCGCAATAAAGCGTCATCGTGTTTTCCGCATTCGAACAAAACAATCGCCTGAGGAAAGATCGGCACTAGTAGCACCAGCGAGGACAAAAAGCAACATACCTTGATTAACAAGAGAAGCTTATTTTCACTTGGAAGGCCGTCGCTGAACACGAGGTCAAATATGCGCATGGCCTGCTCATAGTCTCCGTTGCCAGCATGGGCGACTGCGTTTGCAATATAGCCAATGACAGATGGTTGAACATCTATAGACTAGTATGTGATAGTCAGCAGTACCACAGAACGACTGACGACTGAAACTCACCTTTTTGGAATCTTCGAGAGCCATGTGCCACTGTTTCGAACGAGTACGCACAAGAGCACGCTGAGCAAGGGCATGTGCGTGATGAAAAGGACTTGAGGAATGCATGATATCTTCAGCCAAGAGCTGCTCGACGCGAGTCCAGTCGCCCTGCGACCATGATTTGAATGCCGCATCACTGATATAAATAAAGGGCAAGTATGATACTGCGAAGGAAAGTGAAGTAGTTAGAGCAAGCGAGCAAACAATCTTTATTTTAAACTCACGTTTCTGGGAGAAAATAAGAATGAATGATGAACTGTTAGACCGACGTCAGCTTTTAATGAACAGCATTGCTTACATTCACTGTCAAGTACGAGCTTGGAATGATGTCACGGAGACTCCGGAGGGTGACCCTCCCGTTTTCTTCTCCGGTGACAATGCAATCGTCGCTGGGAGAGAGCGCAATGGACCAAATACAGCTTGTGTACTCGATTTCGGAACCGATTTGCGTGTGGCCCGTAGAGGTGTCCCAAAAGGTTAGTAACTGGGATGCGATGACGACAGCGAACTTTTGATTGCGCGATAGGACGATGGAAGCGGGAGATCCGTCGGGAATGGACCACTTGCTGAGCAGGGTCCCAGATGAGGTATCGAAACACTTCACCTCGCCTGACGAAACGGCAAAAAGTTGAAGACCATCAGCCGACCATGCAAGGGGTGACGATATGTTTCGTGTGAACAAGCAGGGGATTTCCAACAGCTGTTGGCCATTCTCGCTGTCGTAGATGCAAATCGACTTTGCGTCCTCGTCGTCGCCAGTACCAGTAGCGGTAGCGAGTCGGTCACCGTCTGGAGAGAACCGCACCATTGTAACAACATCGTCGTGTTCAAGTGGTCCCACGAGCCTTTTGCCTGTCTGCATGCTCCAGATGAACGCGAGCTTGTCATACCCACCCGTCGCGAATTGCATAGAGTCGGGAGAGATGTCCACCGAGAGTACCGTGTCTTCGTGACCGTGGACGTTGAAGACCATTTCGTGGGTTTGTACATCCAATACAATAGCATCTCCCTCTCCGTCGCTCGAATCTAGTAAACGCCTGAGTCCACACACCAGCCATTTGCGATCCAGAGATAGCGCAGCAGCGTATATCTCCGCCCCTTCTGTTCGAATTGGTTCGCCGACCTCTTGTCCGACATCCACGCGCCACTGACGAAGCACGCCCTCCTCACCGCCGCTCACTACCTGCTTGCCGTCCTCGGTGAAGAAGACTGAATGTATGGGATGTTGACTTTTGATTTCAATCAGTCTTGATGCACCTAGAAGTCGACGGGCAGTCATTACAGGTTCTCTGAAACGAACACTGTGACGTGCCTTTTGGTGACGACTTCATAACTGTCCACCGCACAAGGGACAGACAAGAAGTTGGGTTGGGAGTGCAGGATGAAGGAGCAGGTTCGCTCGTTTTGATTTATCGATCACGATATAGATTCACACAGTCCTAGGCGCTGGTGCCTCGTGTTTTCCATTCCGATATCGAATACCCTTCCCTCTCTCGCAGTCGTGGCAGAATGCGCAGCAAAAGTTTCAGTCGGCCGAAACGTGCTATAGGGAACTTTAGTGACAGGAATACTGACGACCAGCCTACAAGCACACACACGTATATCACTTCGATTGTGCGATATAGAGTCATGCAAAACCGTGACGGACGAAGAGTCACACGATTCCGTTGAGCGCGAATCGTGGGCCCGTGTTGCGATGTGCGAGGACGCGGGAGATGGGATGGGGGTGGAATGAACTTGCCGCGTCGATGAGGCATGGCTTGCTCGTGTCAAGACAAGCGCCGCTGAATTCAAAAGGCCTTGCCTGGGTTGGTCCTTGACTGGTGCGTTCAGGTTGGTCAAGTTGTCGTCCACAGGCGTCGTACACAGTGAAATTTCTGCTTGGAATGTGACACAGGAAGAGCGGGCCATTCCATGTAGATCGAAGCAGCAGCCTAGCACAACGTGAACTTGCGCCGGGGAATCGACTGCCTGTGACAATTCTTTCAGATCAACGCTTGTCAAAACAGTGCGCTGGGGATCGGCGGAGGCAGGGCCACACGGCCATGAAACACGGCCATGAATACCCTGCGACTCGCTTATCATTCCAGATATTTAGGCGAAGTTGACACCCACTATCAATCAAAACGGGGGTATAGATTCTAACACCGTGTCAACAACAGGCTCCGCCTAATCTACTGTCAGAGGCGTTCGAACGATCATGTGTTTCAGACTCTCTACTAAAAGTGTGAGGCCACGCAGGGCTTACAGTGCCAACCTCACCCTCTCGCCATGCGCTTGAATTGCGCTCTCGCCGTTTCCAGTTTCTTGTTCATTCCTATAGTTCTCGCAGACTCTCACCCCGAGAATCACCAGCCCCGATTCCTCAACAAGAAAGACGCCTCCAGAGTCCCCTGGGCTGGTGCTTACCTAGTTGACAGCAGCGAGGTGTGTCAATTCCGCACCATGTGTTGCTTGATCTCATCCTGCCTTGTTCCAACAGGGAGATTACACTGCTATCACCGGATCGTTCCCCGTTCCCCTCGTTTGGGATGGCAAGAATAGCACAGGTGTCGCTGTCATGGTCGGCATCGGCAGCATGTGTGATGGTAGTGGCGTTGGTTTCATGGCCGGCATCAGATCAATGTTAATCGATAATGTGGTCTCTTACGCGGGTAAAGTGACATTTAAATCATGGCACCCAGTCACCGACCCCTTTTTCACGTATGTCTAGGTGTGGCCCAGTGGGATATCCAGGTCGAGACGGCATCAAATTTTACCGTCACCGTCGGAGACTTCGTCCAAGCCAGCGTTAGTGTGCATTCCGCCACGAACGGTACCGCCTCGCTCGAAAATCTCTCCAATGGCCAGAGCTGGAAGAAGGATTTCGGTGTGGATCCTGCGGTCCGAGTCTGCCGGCGGAGTGCGGAGTGGATAGTGGAAACGCTCACCCCCATGACTGCCATGCCTGTTCCCAAGTTCAGCACAGTGTCATTTCTGAACGCCGCGGCCAAGACTGCTATAGGGGCGACTCGGTTGTCCGGTGAGGCGAAGGTCACTAACATCGAGTATAACAACATAGCGTTGACCAATGTCACTGTTGATGAAAACTTCGTCGTCGTCGAATATGAATTTTGAGTTGATGTAGGAAGGCGAACAGACGAGGGCATCACAAATGTTGCAGAAAACGGATATACCAAGATCAGCTTATATCTTCTTCCACGTCCGCTTATCATCTATGTCATACCAATCTATGTCTATTATAACCAGGCCAACAATCGTTTTTTCTGGCACGAATTCGGGCCCATTCAGACATCATAATACTTACATGAAGATTTTCCCACCCATCAACGAATCATCCCAACCATCCGCCGACCATTCGTCGGGGAAGAGACGAACATGCCCCCCCGCCAAAGGACACACCAAGGCCATCACCACTCCCACCCACGTTCAATGATAGCACCAGGCAGCGCTGAGGCGGTCGCAAAGCTTCGCATATGGTGGAATGGAACCCACTTCACCGATTGAACGTTCACCGCACAGCCAGATCCCTCTGTTTGGTCTGAAGAACGACAGCGCCAGTTGATGCAAGCGCTCATGGGCGGTGCGCGCCTCTTTTCCATCACAGCCGCCCCACCACCCTCGTTCGAGACCCCGCCTGGCGCAGATGACCCATTCCCAATTGTCCAGCGTGAACGCGGCGCAGGTGCTGCAGGGGAAGCGCCTGTAGCGCCTACACCACCCAAGCCGCCGACACGGTTGCAAAAATGGATGTGTGGATGTGGTCTTTCCTGGCGTTTTTCGTCTTGTGGAAGGAACCACAGGTGTTTGTCAAAGACTGCGGGCGCGGTCGAAGTGGCGTTCTGGAAGCGTTGGCCCAAGTTGGTCAATCAGGCGACGTTTGGGAGTACAAATCGTCGTAAGTGGTTTTTATTGTGAGGTTGTCGAGATGGCTGAGGTTGCGTTTTGCAAAGTCGTTCTTTTGGGCGTTTATGACGCTGCAAGTGATGCTGCACTCGTTACGTGTATTGGGTGGACATGTCAGTCAATGTTCTGCTCGTTCGGTATGTGTTGGCCTCATCCCATGCAGAACGACCTACTGACCGTCGTTCTTCCACACCATCAGTGCCGTTAGTGATTATGAATTGACTAGGGTATCTGCGCATGGGAAATGCGTTCTTGGACGACATGGCGGTCATTGTGTTGGGGATTGGGATGATCGTATCAATCACATCCTGGTTTACCGATTAGAGACATGTTTTCTGGCCATGTTTTGGGATATTTTCACAGCGTACAGACCATATTACGCTCCATCACCATCCCATCTACGATAGCGTCAAGGGGCTGCGGTCCCCATCTTGGGTCGACTGGGTGAACTAAGCATCTGTATCTCGAGCTCCTGTGGGGACGCAGACTTGGCCGTATTGGCCTTGTTCCCTTTTTGTAACCTGCGCGAGCCATTCCTTTTCTTCTTCGGGTAGGATAGGATGACCAGCAGCAAGCGTGATGGACTTGTAGGCCTTCCATGGGTCACTGCCTGCGAGGTTCATGAGTTCCATGGCGATGGTCGTCGACCACTTGTTGGACATGTC